>JACEFO010001191.1:0-38148 GCA_015342445.1 Digitaria exilis
TCACTTATCAAGGACTGCCCACAGAACAAGACAGCAGAACCAGCGCCCTGAATCAACAAGGCAAGGGCAAGCAGCAGCAGCGAGTGCAAGTCCGCCAAGGACGGCTCAACTCACACCAACTTGGCTGACTTACCCGAGGGAGCCCAGACATGACTGGTATCTTCCCTATCTGCACTCAACCGCTGTGATATTATTTGATTCCGGGAGCAACGCATAGTTCATAAGCACAAGATTCCATGTGAAATGCGGATTAAAAATCATACCAACAAATCCTCCTATGTGATATCAACTGCGGGAGGCAAAATTGCATCCAACCAAGTCACCCACAAAGTTCCAATCAGGCTAGGAAGTAAAACATTCCCTACTGATTTGATTCTACTGGTATGGAAGGGATTGACATTGTGTTAGGAGCCAATTGGATGACTCAGCATAAGGTGTCCTAGATGTTGCGGAACGAGTTGTTGAGATAAACTCGCCTACGCATGGCCCGAGTGTGCTATATCTGCCACAACGGACTTGCGTTGATGCGTGTGCTTATTCTATGGTCGAAACCCAACTAAAGGACATTCCGGTGGTATGTGAGTATGCCGATGTATTTCCGATGACTTACCAGGGATGCCGCCGGATAGGACGTTGAATTGTGATTGAATTGCAACCTGGCACAGCACCTATATCAAAGAGACCCTATAGGATGCCACCCAATGAATTGGCTGAATTAAAAATTCAACTCCAAGAATTGCTAGATAAAGGTTTCATTCGCCCAAGTGTGTCACCGTGGGGATGTCCCGCTATCTTTCGTGAAGAAGAAGGACCTCTTGAGGTTGTGTATTGACTACCGGCCTCTCAATGCGGTAACTATTAAGAACAAGTATCCGTTACCCCGAATTGACATCCTGTTTGATCAACTAGCTGGCGCCAGAGTGTTCTCCAAGAATTGACCTTCGCTCTGGCTATCACCAAATAAAAAATCAGGCCTTGTGATATTCCAAGACTGCCTCTCCCACACGTTACGGACTCATGAGTTCCTGGTTATGTCCTTGGACTCACCAACGCCCCAGCCTATTTCATGTACCTCATGAATTCGGTCTTCATGTCTGAATTAGACAAGTTTGTGGTGGTTTTCATGACGACATTCTTGTATACTCCAAGAATGAGGAAGAGCACGCTGAGCACCTTCGCATTGTTCTTCAGCGACTGAGAGACCACCAGCTCTACGCCAAATTCTCCAAGTGTGAATTCTGGTTAGAGAGCGTGAAATTTTTGGGCCACACGATTTCCAAGATGGTATATCCGTGGATCCATCCAAGTACAAGAGGTACTAGATTGGCAACCACCTACTTCCGTCCACGAGATTCGGAGTTTTCTGGGATTAGCCGGTTACTACCGTCGCTTTATTCCGGACTTCTCTCGGATTGCGAAGCCTATGACCGAACTTTTGAAGAAGGGAGTTAAATTTGAGTGGAATGACAAATGTGAGGAAGCTTTCCACACTTGCGAAGACTATTAACTTCAGCCCCAGTTTTGGCTCAGCCCGATTGCACCAAGCCGTATGATGTTTATTGTGATGCATCAGGCACCGGTCTTGGCTGTGTTCTCATGCAAGAGAACCGAGTCATTGCTTATGCTTCTCGAGCACTTCGGCCTCATGAGCAAAACTACCCCACGCACGATCTTGAGTTAGCCGCGGTCATTCATGCTCTCAAGATGTGGAGGCACTATTTGATGGGTTCCCTGCAACATATACACAGACCACAAGAGCCTTAAATATGTCTTCACTCAGGCACATCTGAATATGAGACAGCGGGATGGTTGGAGTTAGCAAAGACTATGACCTCAGTGTGCATTATCACCCCGGGAAGGCTAATGTAGTTGCGGATGCACTCAGCCGCAAGGCTCGTTGCCATTGTCTTTCCGTGGAGTCCTACGCTGACACCCTGTGTCACGAAATGGCAAAGCTCAACTTAGAGATTGTTCCACACGGGTACTTCAACCATATTGCAGTGGAACCAACCCTGCACGATCAGATTGTTGTGGCCCAATTAAATTATGCGGGCGTTAAAGTGCTCAAAAGAAATTCTAAAGAGAGAGGTGAAGAGAAGTACAAGTGCGTCCGGTTAGACGGGCAAGACCTATGGTTGGACACCGCCTCATGGTGCCCAAAAACATGGAACTCCGGAGGAAGATTATGGATGAGGCACATCTCTCCAAATTTTCTATCCATCCTGGCAGCACCAAAATGTATCAAGATTTGAAACAAAACTTTTGGTGGACTCGAATGAAGCGAGAAATTGCCACATATGTGTCGGAATGTGACACCTGCCAGCGGGTTAAGGCCAGCCACTTGAAGGTAGCAGGCACGCTTCAACCTCTACCTATTCCCTCATGGAAGTGGGAAGATATCAGTATGGATTTTATTGTTGGACTTCCCAGGACCCCTCAGGGCCACGATTCTATTTGGGTAATTGTGGATCGCCTTACTAAGCCCGTCATTTTATTCCAGTCAATGCCACTATACTGCTAAGAAATACGCGGAGATTTATTGGAGCGGATCGTTTGTCTACACGGGGTACCCAAGACGATAATTTCAGATCGTGGTGCTCTGTTCGTAGCACGCTTTTGGGAGCAATTGCAAATGTCCCTAGGCACTAAACTGATCCGTAGCTCAGCATATCACCCACAGACCGATGGGCAGACAGAAAGGGTAAATCAAATACTTGAAGATATGCTTCGAGCCTGTGTTATTCATTATGGGAAGAATGGGAGAAGTGTTGTCTCTGGCCGAATTCTCCTATAATAACAGCTACCAAGCAAGTTTAAAAATGGCACCTTTCGAAGCCCTATATGGTAGAAGATGTCGGACCCCGTTGTGTTGGTCCCAGGCAGGCGAGAGATACACTTATGGCCCTGACCTTGTGAAAGAAGCCGAAGAAAAGGTTAGGATCATTCGGAAAATTTGAAAACCGCCCAGTCACGACAAAAGAGCTACTTTGATCAGCGGCGAAAGCCACTTCAGTTTGAAGTTGGTGATCATGTGTATCTAAAAGTCTCCCCGACCAAGGGTGTGCAAAGGTTTGGACTTAGAGGCAAACTTGCACCTCGCTTTATTCGGCCCGTATGAAATCACTCAACAATGTGGGCCGGTAGCTATCAAGTGAAGCTTCCCGAGAAACTTTCAGCGGTACACAATGTGTTTCACGTTTCTCAACTCAAGAGGTGTCTTCGTGTTCCGACCGAAGTTGTTGAACAAGAGGAACTCTCGGTTGAACCGGATCTCTCTTATGATGAGCATCCTGTTAAGATCCTCGACGAGAAAGAGCGACAGACACGAAGGAAGGGAATTAAAATGTATAAAATTCAGTGGAGTCATCATTCTGAAGACGAAGCCACGTGGGAAACCGAGGTATCTCGGAAGAATTTCCCCGACATACTTTCATAAGCGAGGTATCTTTTTCCCCTCTTACCATTAAGCGTAATCGAATCTCGGGGCGAGATTCCTTTTAAGGGGGGTAGGCTGTGACATCTCTGATGTCAAATTAACTAAAAAGTGCATTTAAGATTAATGCAACAGAGATTTAAGGTTGGAATTCAAAAATCTCTCGAAATTCACCAAAATTCAAACTTAAACTCCAAAAACAGGGATTAATTGGCACCAACCGAAAACTCGAGATTTTTGTACTAAACTTGAAAATCTCCCAAAATAAAAGTTGTTTGGCATAAAAATTAAACCCTAGTCACTGTTTGGAATTTTTGAAAATTTTGCGGTTTAGACCTCAAAAACTCAAATTACCGTTTTGGCACATTTCTGTTTTTGGCTTTTTGAGCTTGAAAAACTTCGAATTTCAAGTTCATCCCAAAAAGGAAGTTGTGTCCCATCTTTCAATCTACAACTTTTATTTTTGCACTTTTTCAAGTTCAGTTCAAATTTTGGAGAAAATTTGAATTCAAACCCGCGCTCCCCGGGCCGTGAACAGTGCCCCTGGCGCGCGCCGCGGCCGGCCAGAGCTCGGCCGCCACGCGGCCGGGCGCGCGCTCAGGCGGCGCTGACGCGGCCAAGGCGCGGCGGAGCGTGGCGCTCGTCGTCTAGCGCTTGTCCGACCACTGTGGAGCCGTCGAGTCGCCGCCGTCGCCTCCCTCCTCCTCGCGCCGCGGACGCCATCATGGCGGTCGCGCGCGTCGCGTCGCGCGCGCGCGAGCCGCTGCGCTGGCGCTCTGCTGGCGCTAGAGCCGCCCACATCGCGCCAAAACGCTGAGGAAGATCCCACTTCAACACGCCGCGATCCCCCTCGCCTGCAGCGCCCTCCCACTCGCGCCGAGCTCACTGTGCGGCCATGGCGGGTCGCGTCGAGCATTAACGCGCTCGCGCGCTCCCGAGGCAATGCCGCACTCCCCTCGCGCACTCGAGCACCCCACTGAGCTCCCCACTCACTCCACTCGCTCGCTCAAGCCTCCAGAGAACCCACTCGCGCACTCCCCTCCTTCTTCTTCCTCGCGACGCGCAAGCCGAGCTTGACTCGTTCGTGAAATTCGTCGCGCACACGCAGCCATTCCCAAATCCACTCCGCACAGAGCTAGACCAATCCCCTAGCTCCATTTCCCCCAACTTTCCCCAACACATTGCCCACTCCCGGCTCGAATTTCCGATTTCCCCCAAATCGGGTTTTCCGGCCGTCGAACCACCTCACCGTCGAGACCCTACTCCGAGCCATCCCCGAGCTCCCGAGCACGCAACAGCTTCCCCAAGCCCTGCTGGTGCTCAGGACCCCTCAGCCCTCCGCGAGCGACTCCGAGCTCGCCGGCGTAGATCCCGCAGCGGCCGCGCCGCCACCTCCTCGTCGCCGGCGTGACTCCGGCAACCCCCGACCTCCCAACCGTGCTCAAACGACTCGTGGTGAGCCAAAGACCATTTCCCCCCACTTCCCCGAGCCCAGTTCGCCGTGGTTTGCCCGGCGCAACTCCGGCGAGGTCCCAGGGACCTTTCTTCATCTTCTTCCTTTGTCCAGGACCTCTGCGCAAAAACCAGGGCTTCTTCGCGAAAGTTTTGAAAGTTCTAGGGTTCTCGGTGAAAATAGATTCTTACCCTAGATTTGATTTTTCCCGAAACTTGTAAAATCGATTAAAAATCGTAGAAAAATCAGAAAAATATGCAAAAATACTCTCTGGAATCGTTAGAGTCTAAACTACAATCTCTATTAGACATGTGTATGCTTTTGGTGAACTGTTTGAATTAAAAATCAAACTGTGAAAACCTAAAGTTGTGCACCATTTCAAATCCAGAGCTCCGCTGGGGTTGAGCTTTGGATATGTTGTTAGTAGTGGTTTTGGACAGCTTGTGTCCAAAGGAGACTCAAAAATATGATGTGTAGCTCCAGTTATAGATTTAAATGTTTTTCTGACTTTCTGCAGTAAAGAAATTGTTAAAAATAATTGTGCAGCGAAAAATCATCATTTTGCTCCTGAGAACTAAAAACTTGTTAACACACATGTTAAAAATGAGAAACTTAATTTTTGCTCTGTTTAGAATGGCTAAATAATTAAATATGTGTTTTTGGATCAGAATAAATAATAGACTAGCCTAAGGGTTATTTTTGATTCCACCACTTGGCCTCAGAGCCCTCCTCATATATTGCTAGCCTGTAGGTAAGTGATCTTCCTGAAATAATGAGCAATTTCAATTTGATTATCCTTTAATCACCTTTCCTGCAGCTAGCTGTTTATAGATTTTTAATAAATTATGTGTGTAATCTTCGTAATTAGCTAAATTTTGAGTGAGCTGAGCTCTATACTCCAGTAGCTGTCATAAACTGTTTATGGGCTAAAATTGGGTGGAACAGAGAAATGAAGAAACAGCAAATGGGAAAGGAACTCTAGGTGGAAATTGAAATTGATATAAATGAAAAACCTTCTTTGAGTAATTAATTGAAATAAAAATGGTTAGAATCTGAGAATTCAAGAATACAGCCACCCCTAACTTCGCTGAAAGAAAATAAATAAAACTTCTTTTATATATGTACACAATCACCCAATCAATTCGAAACTAAAACCTTTTTCACACGACACCTTGCTTTGGTGATGAAATTGGCAATATCTAGTAGTCTAGGTGAATATGGCTTCAAGGCCTAGTCTTAGCATAAAAGGGCAGCCGCTTAAAATATGCATATCATGTAGAAGGCGTTCTACCGGACGGCACTACACCCTCGTCACCGCAGAAGAGGAGCAAGTCCCGGAGCACCCGACGCGGTGCAAGACGTGACCAACACAGGAGCTAACCCCCAGCCCGAACAGAAGGCAAGCCCCCGAGCATGACCTAACATTTCTAAATATTGCACTTTGAATTCTTTATGTTCTTGCATTTACGTTTTCTATGGAGCATTGATTGATATCACCCATAGCTGCTAATGAGTTTCCAGTAACCTATGACTTGCAATCTAGTATGAAACGGATCGAAGACATTGCTATTAGGTTCGTTACAAGCGAGTGTATTTCCTGTCACTCGCGAGATCATAGAAATTGTTGTCTTTACTTATGTTGAAATCATAAGGATGACGGGCGGGATGAGTAGATGTAGATCTCCCGTCCGTGTATTGATAATTGTTTAAGGTCGAAATGTGTGTAGAGTGTGTCAAGTTTTTGAACGTACCACATGCATGCCGGTATATGGGAGCCGGTAAGCCCGGTACCAGATTGAAGCAGCTAGGGCCGATAGCCATCTCTCCTTGGAAACTTTGTTTCCCTTGCCGTACACTCGTGGATGTATGCGTGATGTTGTGAGTGAAGCAGTAAACCTTCACCGAAAGTGGACCCGGTTCCGAAACCCGTTTTGCGTCGATGGTGAAAGGTTGGGAAATGCTCCCTAACACTTTTATCCAAGCAGGCTATCGGTGTGTTGGGTTTCCGTAGCCAGGTAGCCAAAGTTCGGTTGCGAACAGTCCGCTTCTCGCGGTTAATGGACTGCTTGACCGCCTTGCAACATCGAGGTAATAAGTGGAAATGAGATCCCATGAACTTGTTTTGAGGCAATGATTGCACCATTGTATGCTCCGAGAGGATGCAACTAGAAGTTAAATCACTAGAAATGAAGCTAAAACCGAAAGCAAGGATCTACTTTAGTTGCTTTTTGGCAAACAAACCCACCAGCCAAAACCTCTCATTGTCTAATGTCGGTAGATTGGAAGTGTCACCCCGGGAAAGCCTTTTGAGTTCGTTACGAGGCAGTGCATGTGGCACCGAACGGACCCGTTTCGCTCCGTTTTGCATGCAGAAGGCCTGCCCAAATTCCAAATCGCTGGCAACATCGTTTGGGTCCAATGGAGGCTATTGGGATGTTCGGGAAAAAATTCAACAGAAGTTCGGGGCGCGAAACAGTGCATTCATCACGTTTTGCTTCGATTTTCGTGCAGTAGGTAACCGAATGCTCCAAAACACTCCCAAACATCATTTAGGGCCTAACGGAGTAGATTGGAAGTCCGTAGCGTAAAACCCATTTGATTGTTGTTACGAGGCAGTGCATCCGGGCACCGAAACGGACCCGTTTCGCTCCGTTTTGCATGCAGAAGGTACCGAAACGCGCCAAATCACTCCCTAACATCGTTTTGGGTCCAATGGAGCTATTGGGTATTCCGGAAAAAATTCCGAAACGTGCATTCGTGGTCCGAAACACTTTTGCTTGGATTAATTTCGGAGTGCTCCCCCAAACATCATTTAGGGCCTAACGGAGTAGATTGGAAGTGTCCGTAGCGAAAAACCCATTTTGAAGTTCGTTGTTACGAGGCAGTGCATCCGGGCACCGAAACGGACCCGTTTCGCTCCGTTTTGCATGCAGAAGGTACCGAAACGCGCCAAATCACTCCCTAACATCGTTTTGGGTCCAATGGAGGCTATTGGGTATGTTCGTGCGAAAAAATTCAACAGAAGTTCGGGGCGCGAAACAGTGCATTCGGGTGCCGAAACACCCGTTTTGCTTCGATTTTCGTGCAGTAGGTAACCGAATGCTCCAAAACACTCCCAAACATCATTTAGGGCCTAACGGAGTAGATTGGAAGTGTCCGTAGCGAAAAACCCATTTTGAAGTTCGTTGTTACGAGGCAGTGCATCCGGGCACCGAAACGGACCCGTTTCGCTCCGTTTTGCATGCAGAAGGTACCGAAACGCGCCAAATCACTCCCTAACATCGTTTTGGGTCCAATGGAGGCTATTGGGTATGTTCGTGCGAAAAAATTCAACAGAAGTTCGGGGCGCGAAACAGTGCATTCGGGTGCCGAAACACCCGTTTTGCTTCGATTTTCGTGCAGTAGGTAACCGAATGCTCCAAAACACTCCCAAACATCATTTAGGGCCTAACGGAGTAGATTGGAAGTGTCCGTAGCGAAAAACCCATTTTGAAGTTCGTTGTTACGAGGCAGTGCATCCGGGCACCGAAACGGACCCGTTTCGCTCCGTTTTGCATGCAGAAGGTACCGAAACGCGCCAAATCACTCCCTAACATCGTTTTGGGTCCAATGGAGGCTATTGGGTATGTTCGTGCGAAAAAATTCAACAGAAGTTCGGGGCGCGAAACAGTGCATTCGGGTGCCGAAACACCCGTTTTGCTTCGATTTTCGTGCAGTAGGTAACCGAATGCTCCAAAACACTCCCAAACATCATTTAGGGCCTAACGGAGTAGATTGGAAGTGTCCGTAGCGAAAAACCCATTTTGAAGTTCGTTGTTACGAGGCAGTGCATCCGGGCACCGAAACGGACCCGTTTCGCTCCGTTTTGCATGCAGAAGGTACCGAAACGCGCCAAATCACTCCCTAACATCGTTTTGGGTCCAATGGAGGCTATTGGGTATGTTCGTGCGAAAAAATTCAACAGAAGTTCGGGGCGCGAAACAGTGCATTCGGGTGCCGAAACACCCGTTTTGCTTCGATTTTCGTGCAGTAGGTAACCGAATGCTCCAAAACACTCCCAAACATCATTTAGGGCCTAACGGAGTAGATTGGAAGTGTCCGTAGCGAAAAACCCATTTTGAAGTTCGTTGTTACGAGGCAGTGCATCCGGGCACCGAAACGGACCCGTTTCGCTCCGTTTTGCATGCAGAAGGTACCGAAACGCGCCAAATCACTCCCTAACATCGTTTTGGGTCCAATGGAGGCTATTGGGTATGTTCGTGCGAAAAAATTCAACAGAAGTTCGGGGCGCGAAACAGTGCATTCGGGTGCCGAAACACCCGTTTTGCTTCGATTTTCGTGCAGTAGGTAACCGAATGCTCCAAAACACTCCCAAACATCATTTAGGGCCTAACGGAGTAGATTGGAAGTGTCCGTAGCGAAAAACCCATTTTGAAGTTCGTTGTTACGAGGCAGTGCATCCGGGCACCGAAACGGACCCGTTTCGCTCCGTTTTGCATGCAGAAGGTACCGAAACGCGCCAAATCACTCCCTAACATCGTTTTGGGTCCAATGGAGGCTATTGGGTATGTTCGTGCGAAAAAATTCAACAGAAGTTCGGGGCGCGAAACAGTGCATTCGGGTGCCGAAACACCCGTTTTGCTTCGATTTTCGTGCAGTAGGTAACCGAATGCTCCAAAACACTCCCAAACATCATTTAGGGCCTAACGGAGTAGATTGGAAGTGTCCGTAGCGAAAAACCCATTTTGAAGTTCGTTGTTACGAGGCAGTGCATCCGGGCACCGAAACGGACCCGTTTCGCTCCGTTTTGCATGCAGAAGGTACCGAAACGCGCCAAATCACTCCCTAACATCGTTTTGGGTCCAATGGAGGCTATTGGGTATGTTCGTGCGAAAAAATTCAACAGAAGTTCGGGGCGCGAAACAGTGCATTCGGGTGCCGAAACACCCGTTTTGCTTCGATTTTCGTGCAGTAGGTAACCGAATGCTCCAAAACACTCCCAAACATCATTTAGGGCCTAACGGAGTAGATTGGAAGTGTCCGTAGCGAAAAACCCATTTTGAAGTTCGTTGTTACGAGGCAGTGCATCCGGGCACCGAAACGGACCCGTTTCGCTCCGTTTTGCATGCAGAAGGTACCGAAACGCGCCAAATCACTCCCTAACATCGTTTTGGGTCCAATGGAGGCTATTGGGTATGTTCGTGCGAAAAAATTCAACAGAAGTTCGGGGCGCGAAACAGTGCATTCGGGTGCCGAAACACCCGTTTTGCTTCGATTTTCGTGCAGTAGGTAACCGAATGCTCCAAAACACTCCCAAACATCATTTAGGGCCTAACGGAGTAGATTGGAAGTGTCCGTAGCGAAAAACCCATTTTGAAGTTCGTTGTTACGAGGCAGTGCATCCGGGCACCGAAACGGACCCGTTTCGCTCCGTTTTGCATGCAGAAGGTACCGAAACGCGCCAAATCACTCCCTAACATCGTTTTGGGTCCAATGGAGGCTATTGGGTATGTTCGTGCGAAAAAATTCAACAGAAGTTCGGGGCGCGAAACAGTGCATTCGGGTGCCGAAACACCCGTTTTGCTTCGATTTTCGTGCAGTAGGTAACCGAATGCTCCAAAACACTCCCAAACATCATTTAGGGCCTAACGGAGTAGATTGGAAGTGTCCGTAGCGAAAAACCCATTTTGAAGTTCGTTGTTACGAGGCAGTGCATCCGGGCACCGAAACGGACCCGTTTCGCTCCGTTTTGCATGCAGAAGGTACCGAAACGCGCCAAATCACTCCCTAACATCGTTTTGGGTCCAATGGAGGCTATTGGGTATGTTCGTGCGAAAAAATTCAACAGAAGTTCGGGGCGCGAAACAGTGCATTCGGGTGCCGAAACACCCGTTTTGCTTCGATTTTCGTGCAGTAGGTAACCGAATGCTCCAAAACACTCCCAAACATCATTTAGGGCCTAACGGAGTAGATTGGAAGTGTCCGTAGCGAAAAACCCATTTTGAAGTTCGTTGTTACGAGGCAGTGCATCCGGGCACCGAAACGGACCCGTTTCGCTCCGTTTTGCATGCAGAAGGTACCGAAACGCGCCAAATCACTCCCTAACATCGTTTTGGGTCCAATGGAGGCTATTGGGTATGTTCGTGCGAAAAAATTCAACAGAAGTTCGGGGCGCGAAACAGTGCATTCGGGTGCCGAAACACCCGTTTTGCTTCGATTTTCGTGCAGTAGGTAACCGAATGCTCCAAAACACTCCCAAACATCATTTAGGGCCTAACGGAGTAGATTGGAAGTGTCCGTAGCGAAAAACCCATTTTGAAGTTCGTTGTTACGAGGCAGTGCATCCGGGCACCGAAACGGACCCGTTTCGCTCCGTTTTGCATGCAGAAGGTACCGAAACGCGCCAAATCACTCCCTAACATCGTTTTGGGTCCAATGGAGGCTATTGGGTATGTTCGTGCGAAAAAATTCAACAGAAGTTCGGGGCGCGAAACAGTGCATTCGGGTGCCGAAACACCCGTTTTGCTTCGATTTTCGTGCAGTAGGTAACCGAATGCTCCAAAACACTCCCAAACATCATTTAGGGCCTAACGGAGTAGATTGGAAGTGTCCGTAGCGAAAAACCCATTTTGAAGTTCGTTGTTACGAGGCAGTGCATCCGGGCACCGAAACGGACCCGTTTCGCTCCGTTTTGCATGCAGAAGGTACCGAAACGCGCCAAATCACTCCCTAACATCGTTTTGGGTCCAATGGAGGCTATTGGGTATGTTCGTGCGAAAAAATTCAACAGAAGTTCGGGGCGCGAAACAGTGCATTCGGGTGCCGAAACACCCGTTTTGCTTCGATTTTCGTGCAGTAGGTAACCGAATGCTCCAAAACACTCCCAAACATCATTTAGGGCCTAACGGAGTAGATTGGAAGTGTCCGTAGCGAAAAACCCATTTTGAAGTTCGTTGTTACGAGGCAGTGCATCCGGGCACCGAAACGGACCCGTTTCGCTCCGTTTTGCATGCAGAAGGTACCGAAACGCGCCAAATCACTCCCTAACATCGTTTTGGGTCCAATGGAGGCTATTGGGTATGTTCGTGCGAAAAAATTCAACAGAAGTTCGGGGCGCGAAACAGTGCATTCGGGTGCCGAAACACCCGTTTTGCTTCGATTTTCGTGCAGTAGGTAACCGAATGCTCCAAAACACTCCCAAACATCATTTAGGGCCTAACGGAGTAGATTGGAAGTGTCCGTAGCGAAAAACCCATTTTGAAGTTCGTTGTTACGAGGCAGTGCATCCGGGCACCGAAACGGACCCGTTTCGCTCCGTTTTGCATGCAGAAGGTACCGAAACGCGCCAAATCACTCCCTAACATCGTTTTGGGTCCAATGGAGGCTATTGGGTATGTTCGTGCGAAAAAATTCAACAGAAGTTCGGGGCGCGAAACAGTGCATTCGGGTGCCGAAACACCCGTTTTGCTTCGATTTTCGTGCAGTAGGTAACCGAATGCTCCAAAACACTCCCAAACATCATTTAGGGCCTAACGGAGTAGATTGGAAGTGTCCGTAGCGAAAAACCCATTTTGAAGTTCGTTGTTACGAG
The DNA here is from genome assembly GCA_015342445.1 of Digitaria exilis. Taxonomy (NCBI): domain Eukaryota; kingdom Viridiplantae; phylum Streptophyta; class Magnoliopsida; order Poales; family Poaceae; genus Digitaria; species Digitaria exilis. Next base: position 12,478 of record JACEFO010001191.1, read on the forward strand.
GCAGTGCATCCGGGCACCGAAACGGACCCGTTTCGCTCCGTTTTGCATGCAGAAGGTACCGAAACGCGCCAAATCACTCCCTAACATCGTTTTGGGTCCAATGGAGGCTATTGGGTATGTTCGTGCGAAAAAATTCAACAGAAGTTCGGGGCGCGAAACAGTGCATTCGGGTGCCGAAACACCCGTTTTGCTTCGATTTTCGTGCAGTAGGTAACCGAATGCTCCAAAACACTCCCAAACATCATTTAGGGCCTAACGGAGTAGATTGGAAGTGTCCGTAGCGAAAAACCCATTTTGAAGTTCGTTGTTACGAGGCAGTGCATCCGGGCACCGAAACGGACCCGTTTCGCTCCGTTTTGCATGCAGAAGGTACCGAAACGCGCCAAATCACTCCCTAACATCGTTTTGGGTCCAATGGAGGCTATTGGGTATGTTCGTGCGAAAAAATTCAACAGAAGTTCGGGGCGCGAAACAGTGCATTCGGGTGCCGAAACACCCGTTTTGCTTCGATTTTCGTGCAGTAGGTAACCGAATGCTCCAAAACACTCCCAAACATCATTTAGGGCCTAACGGAGTAGATTGGAAGTGTCCGTAGCGAAAAACCCATTTTGAAGTTCGTTGTTACGAGGCAGTGCATCCGGGCACCGAAACGGACCCGTTTCGCTCCGTTTTGCATGCAGAAGGTACCGAAACGCGCCAAATCACTCCCTAACATCGTTTTGGGTCCAATGGAGGCTATTGGGTATGTTCGTGCGAAAAAATTCAACAGAAGTTCGGGGCGCGAAACAGTGCATTCGGGTGCCGAAACACCCGTTTTGCTTCGATTTTCGTGCAGTAGGTAACCGAATGCTCCAAAACACTCCCAAACATCATTTAGGGCCTAACGGAGTAGATTGGAAGTGTCCGTAGCGAAAAACCCATTTTGAAGTTCGTTGTTACGAGGCAGTGCATCCGGGCACCGAAACGGACCCGTTTCGCTCCGTTTTGCATGCAGAAGGTACCGAAACGCGCCAAATCACTCCCTAACATCGTTTTGGGTCCAATGGAGGCTATTGGGTATGTTCGTGCGAAAAAATTCAACAGAAGTTCGGGGCGCGAAACAGTGCATTCGGGTGCCGAAACACCCGTTTTGCTTCGATTTTCGTGCAGTAGGTAACCGAATGCTCCAAAACACTCCCAAACATCATTTAGGGCCTAACGGAGTAGATTGGAAGTGTCCGTAGCGAAAAACCCATTTTGAAGTTCGTTGTTACGAGGCAGTGCATCCGGGCACCGAAACGGACCCGTTTCGCTCCGTTTTGCATGCAGAAGGTACCGAAACGCGCCAAATCACTCCCTAACATCGTTTTGGGTCCAATGGAGGCTATTGGGTATGTTCGTGCGAAAAAATTCAACAGAAGTTCGGGGCGCGAAACAGTGCATTCGGGTGCCGAAACACCCGTTTTGCTTCGATTTTCGTGCAGTAGGTAACCGAATGCTCCAAAACACTCCCAAACATCATTTAGGGCCTAACGGAGTAGATTGGAAGTGTCCGTAGCGAAAAACCCATTTTGAAGTTCGTTGTTACGAGGCAGTGCATCCGGGCACCGAAACGGACCCGTTTCGCTCCGTTTTGCATGCAGAAGGTACCGAAACGCGCCAAATCACTCCCTAACATCGTTTTGGGTCCAATGGAGGCTATTGGGTATGTTCGTGCGAAAAAATTCAACAGAAGTTCGGGGCGCGAAACAGTGCATTCGGGTGCCGAAACACCCGTTTTGCTTCGATTTTCGTGCAGTAGGTAACCGAATGCTCCAAAACACTCCCAAACATCATTTAGGGCCTAACGGAGTAGATTGGAAGTGTCCGTAGCGAAAAACCCATTTTGAAGTTCGTTGTTACGAGGCAGTGCATCCGGGCACCGAAACGGACCCGTTTCGCTCCGTTTTGCATGCAGAAGGTACCGAAACGCGCCAAATCACTCCCTAACATCGTTTTGGGTCCAATGGAGGCTATTGGGTATGTTCGTGCGAAAAAATTCAACAGAAGTTCGGGGCGCGAAACAGTGCATTCGGGTGCCGAAACACCCGTTTTGCTTCGATTTTCGTGCAGTAGGTAACCGAATGCTCCAAAACACTCCCAAACATCATTTAGGGCCTAACGGAGTAGATTGGAAGTGTCCGTAGCGAAAAACCCATTTTGAAGTTCGTTGTTACGAGGCAGTGCATCCGGGCACCGAAACGGACCCGTTTCGCTCCGTTTTGCATGCAGAAGGTACCGAAACGCGCCAAATCACTCCCTAACATCGTTTTGGGTCCAATGGAGGCTATTGGGTATGTTCGTGCGAAAAAATTCAACAGAAGTTCGGGGCGCGAAACAGTGCATTCGGGTGCCGAAACACCCGTTTTGCTTCGATTTTCGTGCAGTAGGTAACCGAATGCTCCAAAACACTCCCAAACATCATTTAGGGCCTAACGGAGTAGATTGGAAGTGTCCGTAGCGAAAAACCCATTTTGAAGTTCGTTGTTACGAGGCAGTGCATCCGGGCACCGAAACGGACCCGTTTCGCTCCGTTTTGCATGCAGAAGGTACCGAAACGCGCCAAATCACTCCCTAACATCGTTTTGGGTCCAATGGAGGCTATTGGGTATGTTCGTGCGAAAAAATTCAACAGAAGTTCGGGGCGCGAAACAGTGCATTCGGGTGCCGAAACACCCGTTTTGCTTCGATTTTCGTGCAGTAGGTAACCGAATGCTCCAAAACACTCCCAAACATCATTTAGGGCCTAACGGAGTAGATTGGAAGTGTCCGTAGCGAAAAACCCATTTTGAAGTTCGTTGTTACGAGGCAGTGCATCCGGGCACCGAAACGGACCCGTTTCGCTCCGTTTTGCATGCAGAAGGTACCGAAACGCGCCAAATCACTCCCTAACATCGTTTTGGGTCCAATGGAGGCTATTGGGTATGTTCGTGCGAAAAAATTCAACAGAAGTTCGGGGCGCGAAACAGTGCATTCGGGTGCCGAAACACCCGTTTTGCTTCGATTTTCGTGCAGTAGGTAACCGAATGCTCCAAAACACTCCCAAACATCATTTAGGGCCTAACGGAGTAGATTGGAAGTGTCCGTAGCGAAAAACCCATTTTGAAGTTCGTTGTTACGAGGCAGTGCATCCGGGCACCGAAACGGACCCGTTTCGCTCCGTTTTGCATGCAGAAGGTACCGAAACGCGCCAAATCACTCCCTAACATCGTTTTGGGTCCAATGGAGGCTATTGGGTATGTTCGTGCGAAAAAATTCAACAGAAGTTCGGGGCGCGAAACAGTGCATTCGGGTGCCGAAACACCCGTTTTGCTTCGATTTTCGTGCAGTAGGTAACCGAATGCTCCAAAACACTCCCAAACATCATTTAGGGCCTAACGGAGTAGATTGGAAGTGTCCGTAGCGAAAAACCCATTTTGAAGTTCGTTGTTACGAGGCAGTGCATCCGGGCACCGAAACGGACCCGTTTCGCTCCGTTTTGCATGCAGAAGGTACCGAAACGCGCCAAATCACTCCCTAACATCGTTTTGGGTCCAATGGAGGCTATTGGGTATGTTCGTGCGAAAAAATTCAACAGAAGTTCGGGGCGCGAAACAGTGCATTCGGGTGCCGAAACACCCGTTTTGCTTCGATTTTCGTGCAGTAGGTAACCGAATGCTCCAAAACACTCCCAAACATCATTTAGGGCCTAACGGAGTAGATTGGAAGTGTCCGTAGCGAAAAACCCATTTTGAAGTTCGTTGTTACGAGGCAGTGCATCCGGGCACCGAAACGGACCCGTTTCGCTCCGTTTTGCATGCAGAAGGTACCGAAACGCGCCAAATCACTCCCTAACATCGTTTTGGGTCCAATGGAGGCTATTGGGTATGTTCGTGCGAAAAAATTCAACAGAAGTTCGGGGCGCGAAACAGTGCATTCGGGTGCCGAAACACCCGTTTTGCTTCGATTTTCGTGCAGTAGGTAACCGAATGCTCCAAAACACTCCCAAACATCATTTAGGGCCTAACGGAGTAGATTGGAAGTGTCCGTAGCGAAAAACCCATTTTGAAGTTCGTTGTTACGAGGCAGTGCATCCGGGCACCGAAACGGACCCGTTTCGCTCCGTTTTGCATGCAGAAGGTACCGAAACGCGCCAAATCACTCCCTAACATCGTTTTGGGTCCAATGGAGGCTATTGGGTATGTTCGTGCGAAAAAATTCAACAGAAGTTCGGGGCGCGAAACAGTGCATTCGGGTGCCGAAACACCCGTTTTGCTTCGATTTTCGTGCAGTAGGTAACCGAATGCTCCAAAACACTCCCAAACATCATTTAGGGCCTAACGGAGTAGATTGGAAGTGTCCGTAGCGAAAAACCCATTTTGAAGTTCGTTGTTACGAGGCAGTGCATCCGGGCACCGAAACGGACCCGTTTCGCTCCGTTTTGCATGCAGAAGGTACCGAAACGCGCCAAATCACTCCCTAACATCGTTTTGGGTCCAATGGAGGCTATTGGGTATGTTCGTGCGAAAAAATTCAACAGAAGTTCGGGGCGCGAAACAGTGCATTCGGGTGCCGAAACACCCGTTTTGCTTCGATTTTCGTGCAGTAGGTAACCGAATGCTCCAAAACACTCCCAAACATCATTTAGGGCCTAACGGAGTAGATTGGAAGTGTCCGTAGCGAAAAACCCATTTTGAAGTTCGTTGTTACGAGGCAGTGCATCCGGGCACCGAAACGGACCCGTTTCGCTCCGTTTTGCATGCAGAAGGTACCGAAACGCGCCAAATCACTCCCTAACATCGTTTTGGGTCCAATGGAGGCTATTGGGTATGTTCGTGCGAAAAAATTCAACAGAAGTTCGGGGCGCGAAACAGTGCATTCGGGTGCCGAAACACCCGTTTTGCTTCGATTTTCGTGCAGTAGGTAACCGAATGCTCCAAAACACTCCCAAACATCATTTAGGGCCTAACGGAGTAGATTGGAAGTGTCCGTAGCGAAAAACCCATTTTGAAGTTCGTTGTTACGAGGCAGTGCATCCGGGCACCGAAACGGACCCGTTTCGCTCCGTTTTGCATGCAGAAGGTACCGAAACGCGCCAAATCACTCCCTAACATCGTTTTGGGTCCAATGGAGGCTATTGGGTATGTTCGTGCGAAAAAATTCAACAGAAGTTCGGGGCGCGAAACAGTGCATTCGGGTGCCGAAACACCCGTTTTGCTTCGATTTTCGTGCAGTAGGTAACCGAATGCTCCAAAACACTCCCAAACATCATTTAGGGCCTAACGGAGTAGATTGGAAGTGTCCGTAGCGAAAAACCCATTTTGAAGTTCGTTGTTACGAGGCAGTGCATCCGGGCACCGAAACGGACCCGTTTCGCTCCGTTTTGCATGCAGAAGGTACCGAAACGCGCCAAATCACTCCCTAACATCGTTTTGGGTCCAATGGAGGCTATTGGGTATGTTCGTGCGAAAAAATTCAACAGAAGTTCGGGGCGCGAAACAGTGCATTCGGGTGCCGAAACACCCGTTTTGCTTCGATTTTCGTGCAGTAGGTAACCGAATGCTCCAAAACACTCCCAAACATCATTTAGGGCCTAACGGAGTAGATTGGAAGTGTCCGTAGCGAAAAACCCATTTTGAAGTTCGTTGTTACGAGGCAGTGCATCCGGGCACCGAAACGGACCCGTTTCGCTCCGTTTTGCATGCAGAAGGTACCGAAACGCGCCAAATCACTCCCTAACATCGTTTTGGGTCCAATGGAGGCTATTGGGTATGTTCGTGCGAAAAAATTCAACAGAAGTTCGGGGCGCGAAACAGTGCATTCGGGTGCCGAAACACCCGTTTTGCTTCGATTTTCGTGCAGTAGGTAACCGAATGCTCCAAAACACTCCCAAACATCATTTAGGGCCTAACGGAGTAGATTGGAAGTGTCCGTAGCGAAAAACCCATTTTGAAGTTCGTTGTTACGAGGCAGTGCATCCGGGCACCGAAACGGACCCGTTTCGCTCCGTTTTGCATGCAGAAGGTACCGAAACGCGCCAAATCACTCCCTAACATCGTTTTGGGTCCAATGGAGGCTATTGGGTATGTTCGTGCGAAAAAATTCAACAGAAGTTCGGGGCGCGAAACAGTGCATTCGGGTGCCGAAACACCCGTTTTGCTTCGATTTTCGTGCAGTAGGTAACCGAATGCTCCAAAACACTCCCAAACATCATTTAGGGCCTAACGGAGTAGATTGGAAGTGTCCGTAGCGAAAAACCCATTTTGAAGTTCGTTGTTACGAGGCAGTGCATCCGGGCACCGAAACGGACCCGTTTCGCTCCGTTTTGCATGCAGAAGGTACCGAAACGCGCCAAATCACTCCCTAACATCGTTTTGGGTCCAATGGAGGCTATTGGGTATGTTCGTGCGAAAAAATTCAACAGAAGTTCGGGGCGCGAAACAGTGCATTCGGGTGCCGAAACACCCGTTTTGCTTCGATTTTCGTGCAGTAGGTAACCGAATGCTCCAAAACACTCCCAAACATCATTTAGGGCCTAACGGAGTAGATTGGAAGTGTCCGTAGCGAAAAACCCATTTTGAAGTTCGTTGTTACGAGGCAGTGCATCCGGGCACCGAAACGGACCCGTTTCGCTCCGTTTTGCATGCAGAAGGTACCGAAACGCGCCAAATCACTCCCTAACATCGTTTTGGGTCCAATGGAGGCTATTGGGTATGTTCGTGCGAAAAAATTCAACAGAAGTTCGGGGCGCGAAACAGTGCATTCGGGTGCCGAAACACCCGTTTTGCTTCGATTTTCGTGCAGTAGGTAACCGAATGCTCCAAAACACTCCCAAACATCATTTAGGGCCTAACGGAGTAGATTGGAAGTGTCCGTAGCGAAAAACCCATTTTGAAGTTCGTTGTTACGAGGCAGTGCATCCGGGCACCGAAACGGACCCGTTTCGCTCCGTTTTGCATGCAGAAGGTACCGAAACGCGCCAAATCACTCCCTAACATCGTTTTGGGTCCAATGGAGGCTATTGGGTATGTTCGTGCGAAAAAATTCAACAGAAGTTCGGGGCGCGAAACAGTGCATTCGGGTGCCGAAACACCCGTTTTGCTTCGATTTTCGTGCAGTAGGTAACCGAATGCTCCAAAACACTCCCAAACATCATTTAGGGCCTAACGGAGTAGATTGGAAGTGTCCGTAGCGAAAAACCCATTTTGAAGTTCGTTGTTACGAGGCAGTGCATCCGGGCACCGAAACGGACCCGTTTCGCTCCGTTTTGCATGCAGAAGGTACCGAAACGCGCCAAATCACTCCCTAACATCGTTTTGGGTCCAATGGAGGCTATTGGGTATGTTCGTGCGAAAAAATTCAACAGAAGTTCGGGGCGCGAAACAGTGCATTCGGGTGCCGAAACACCCGTTTTGCTTCGATTTTCGTGCAGTAGGTAACCGAATGCTCCAAAACACTCCCAAACATCATTTAGGGCCTAACGGAGTAGATTGGAAGTGTCCGTAGCGAAAAACCCATTTTGAAGTTCGTTGTTACGAGGCAGTGCATCCGGGCACCGAAACGGACCCGTTTCGCTCCGTTTTGCATGCAGAAGGTACCGAAACGCGCCAAATCACTCCCTAACATCGTTTTGGGTCCAATGGAGGCTATTGGGTATGTTCGTGCGAAAAAATTCAACAGAAGTTCGGGGCGCGAAACAGTGCATTCGGGTGCCGAAACACCCGTTTTGCTTCGATTTTCGTGCAGTAGGTAACCGAATGCTCCAAAACACTCCCAAACATCATTTAGGGCCTAACGGAGTAGATTGGAAGTGTCCGTAGCGAAAAACCCATTTTGAAGTTCGTTGTTACGAGGCAGTGCATCCGGGCACCGAAACGGACCCGTTTCGCTCCGTTTTGCATGCAGAAGGTACCGAAACGCGCCAAATCACTCCCTAACATCGTTTTGGGTCCAATGGAGGCTATTGGGTATGTTCGTGCGAAAAAATTCAACAGAAGTTCGGGGCGCGAAACAGTGCATTCGGGTGCCGAAACACCCGTTTTGCTTCGATTTTCGTGCAGTAGGTAACCGAATGCTCCAAAACACTCCCAAACATCATTTAGGGCCTAACGGAGTAGATTGGAAGTGTCCGTAGCGAAAAACCCATTTTGAAGTTCGTTGTTACGAGGCAGTGCATCCGGGCACCGAAACGGACCCGTTTCGCTCCGTTTTGCATGCAGAAGGTACCGAAACGCGCCAAATCACTCCCTAACATCGTTTTGGGTCCAATGGAGGCTATTGGGTATGTTCGTGCGAAAAAATTCAACAGAAGTTCGGGGCGCGAAACAGTGCATTCGGGTGCCGAAACACCCGTTTTGCTTCGATTTTCGTGCAGTAGGTAACCGAATGCTCCAAAACACTCCCAAACATCATTTAGGGCCTAACGGAGTAGATTGGAAGTGTCCGTAGCGAAAAACCCATTTTGAAGTTCGTTGTTACGAGGCAGTGCATCCGGGCACCGAAACGGACCCGTTTCGCTCCGTTTTGCATGCAGAAGGTACCGAAACGCGCCAAATCACTCCCTAACATCGTTTTGGGTCCAATGGAGGCTATTGGGTATGTTCGTGCGAAAAAATTCAACAGAAGTTCGGGGCGCGAAACAGTGCATTCGGGTGCCGAAACACCCGTTTTGCTTCGATTTTCGTGCAGTAGGTAACCGAATGCTCCAAAACACTCCCAAACATCATTTAGGGCCTAACGGAGTAGATTGGAAGTGTCCGTAGCGAAAAACCCATTTTGAAGTTCGTTGTTACGAGGCAGTGCATCCGGGCACCGAAACGGACCCGTTTCGCTCCGTTTTGCATGCAGAAGGTACCGAAACGCGCCAAATCACTCCCTAACATCGTTTTGGGTCCAATGGAGGCTATTGGGTATGTTCGTGCGAAAAAATTCAACAGAAGTTCGGGGCGCGAAACAGTGCATTCGGGTGCCGAAACACCCGTTTTGCTTCGATTTTCGTGCAGTAGGTAACCGAATGCTCCAAAACACTCCCAAACATCATTTAGGGCCTAACGGAGTAGATTGGAAGTGTCCGTAGCGAAAAACCCATTTTGAAGTTCGTTGTTACGAGGCAGTGCATCCGGGCACCGAAACGGACCCGTTTCGCTCCGTTTTGCATGCAGAAGGTACCGAAACGCGCCAAATCACTCCCTAACATCGTTTTGGGTCCAATGGAGGCTATTGGGTATGTTCGTGCGAAAAAATTCAACAGAAGTTCGGGGCGCGAAACAGTGCATTCGGGTGCCGAAACACCCGTTTTGCTTCGATTTTCGTGCAGTAGGTAACCGAATGCTCCAAAACACTCCCAAACATCATTTAGGGCCTAACGGAGTAGATTGGAAGTGTCCGTAGCGAAAAACCCATTTTGAAGTTCGTTGTTACGAGGCAGTGCATCCGGGCACCGAAACGGACCCGTTTCGCTCCGTTTTGCATGCAGAAGGTACCGAAACGCGCCAAATCACTCCCTAACATCGTTTTGGGTCCAATGGAGGCTATTGGGTATGTTCGTGCGAAAAAATTCAACAGAAGTTCGGGGCGCGAAACAGTGCATTCGGGTGCCGAAACACCCGTTTTGCTTCGATTTTCGTGCAGTAGGTAACCGAATGCTCCAAAACACTCCCAAACATCATTTAGGGCCTAACGGAGTAGATTGGAAGTGTCCGTAGCGAAAAACCCATTTTGAAGTTCGTTGTTACGAGGCAGTGCATCCGGGCACCGAAACGGACCCGTTTCGCTCCGTTTTGCATGCAGAAGGTACCGAAACGCGCCAAATCACTCCCTAACATCGTTTTGGGTCCAATGGAGGCTATTGGGTATGTTCGTGCGAAAAAATTCAACAGAAGTTCGGGGCGCGAAACAGTGCATTCGGGTGCCGAAACACCCGTTTTGCTTCGATTTTCGTGCAGTAGGTAACCGAATGCTCCAAAACACTCCCAAACATCATTTAGGGCCTAACGGAGTAGATTGGAAGTGTCCGTAGCGAAAAACCCATTTTGAAGTTCGTTGTTACGAGGCAGTGCATCCGGGCACCGAAACGGACCCGTTTCGCTCCGTTTTGCATGCAGAAGGTACCGAAACGCGCCAAATCACTCCCTAACATCGTTTTGGGTCCAATGGAGGCTATTGGGTATGTTCGTGCGAAAAAATTCAACAGAAGTTCGGGGCGCGAAACAGTGCATTCGGGTGCCGAAACACCCGTTTTGCTTCGATTTTCGTGCAGTAGGTAACCGAATGCTCCAAAACACTCCCAAACATCATTTAGGGCCTAACGGAGTAGATTGGAAGTGTCCGTAGCGAAAAACCCATTTTGAAGTTCGTTGTTACGAGGCAGTGCATCCGGGCACCGAAACGGACCCGTTTCGCTCCGTTTTGCATGCAGAAGGTACCGAAACGCGCCAAATCACTCCCTAACATCGTTTTGGGTCCAATGGAGGCTATTGGGTATGTTCGTGCGAAAAAATTCAACAGAAGTTCGGGGCGCGAAACAGTGCATTCGGGTGCCGAAACACCCGTTTTGCTTCGATTTTCGTGCAGTAGGTAACCGAATGCTCCAAAACACTCCCAAACATCATTTAGGGCCTAACGGAGTAGATTGGAAGTGTCCGTAGCGAAAAACCCATTTTGAAGTTCGTTGTTACGAGGCAGTGCATCCGGGCACCGAAACGGACCCGTTTCGCTCCGTTTTGCATGCAGAAGGTACCGAAACGCGCCAAATCACTCCCTAACATCGTTTTGGGTCCAATGGAGGCTATTGGGTATGTTCGTGCGAAAAAATTCAACAGAAGTTCGGGGCGCGAAACAGTGCATTCGGGTGCCGAAACACCCGTTTTGCTTCGATTTTCGTGCAGTAGGTAACCGAATGCTCCAAAACACTCCCAAACATCATTTAGGGCCTAACGGAGTAGATTGGAAGTGTCCGTAGCGAAAAACCCATTTTGAAGTTCGTTGTTACGAGGCAGTGCATCCGGGCACCGAAACGGACCCGTTTCGCTCCGTTTTGCATGCAGAAGGTACCGAAACGCGCCAAATCACTCCCTAACATCGTTTTGGGTCCAATGGAGGCTATTGGGTATGTTCGTGCGAAAAAATTCAACAGAAGTTCGGGGCGCGAAACAGTGCATTCGGGTGCCGAAACACCCGTTTTGCTTCGATTTTCGTGCAGTAGGTAACCGAATGCTCCAAAACACTCCCAAACATCATTTAGGGCCTAACGGAGTAGATTGGAAGTGTCCGTAGCGAAAAACCCATTTTGAAGTTCGTTGTTACGAGGCAGTGCATCCGGGCACCGAAACGGACCCGTTTCGCTCCGTTTTGCATGCAGAAGGTACCGAAACGCGCCAAATCACTCCCTAACATCGTTTTGGGTCCAATGGAGGCTATTGGGTATGTTCGTGCGAAAAAATTCAACAGAAGTTCGGGGCGCGAAACAGTGCATTCGGGTGCCGAAACACCCGTTTTGCTTCGATTTTCGTGCAGTAGGTAACCGAATGCTCCAAAACACTCCCAAACATCATTTAGGGCCTAACGGAGTAGATTGGAAGTGTCCGTAGCGAAAAACCCATTTTGAAGTTCGTTGTTACGAGGCAGTGCATCCGGGCACCGAAACGGACCCGTTTCGCTCCGTTTTGCATGCAGAAGGTACCGAAACGCGCCAAATCACTCCCTAACATCGTTTTGGGTCCAATGGAGGCTATTGGGTATGTTCGTGCGAAAAAATTCAACAGAAGTTCGGGGCGCGAAACAGTGCATTCGGGTGCCGAAACACCCGTTTTGCTTCGATTTTCGTGCAGTAGGTAACCGAATGCTCCAAAACACTCCCAAACATCATTTAGGGCCTAACGGAGTAGATTGGAAGTGTCCGTAGCGAAAAACCCATTTTGAAGTTCGTTGTTACGAGGCAGTGCATCCGGGCACCGAAACGGACCCGTTTCGCTCCGTTTTGCATGCAGAAGGTACCGAAACGCGCCAAATCACTCCCTAACATCGTTTTGGGTCCAATGGAGGCTATTGGGTATGTTCGTGCGAAAAAATTCAACAGAAGTTCGGGGCGCGAAACAGTGCATTCGGGTGCCGAAACACCCGTTTTGCTTCGATTTTCGTGCAGTAGGTAACCGAATGCTCCAAAACACTCCCAAACATCATTTAGGGCCTAACGGAGTAGATTGGAAGTGTCCGTAGCGAAAAACCCATTTTGAAGTTCGTTGTTACGAGGCAGTGCATCCGGGCACCGAAACGGACCCGTTTCGCTCCGTTTTGCATGCAGAAGGTACCGAAACGCGCCAAATCACTCCCTAACATCGTTTTGGGTCCAATGGAGGCTATTGGGTATGTTCGTGCGAAAAAATTCAACAGAAGTTCGGGGCGCGAAACAGTGCATTCGGGTGCCGAAACACCCGTTTTGCTTCGATTTTCGTGCAGTAGGTAACCGAATGCTCCAAAACACTCCCAAACATCATTTAGGGCCTAACGGAGTAGATTGGAAGTGTCCGTAGCGAAAAACCCATTTTGAAGTTCGTTGTTACGAGGCAGTGCATCCGGGCACCGAAACGGACCCGTTTCGCTCCGTTTTGCATGCAGAAGGTACCGAAACGCGCCAAATCACTCCCTAACATCGTTTTGGGTCCAATGGAGGCTATTGGGTATGTTCGTGCGAAAAAATTCAACAGAAGTTCGGGGCGCGAAACAGTGCATTCGGGTGCCGAAACACCCGTTTTGCTTCGATTTTCGTGCAGTAGGTAACCGAATGCTCCAAAACACTCCCAAACATCATTTAGGGCCTAACGGAGTAGATTGGAAGTGTCCGTAGCGAAAAACCCATTTTGAAGTTCGTTGTTACGAGGCAGTGCATCCGGGCACCGAAACGGACCCGTTTCGCTCCGTTTTGCATGCAGAAGGTACCGAAACGCGCCAAATCACTCCCTAACATCGTTTTGGGTCCAATGGAGGCTATTGGGTATGTTCGTGCGAAAAAATTCAACAGAAGTTCGGGGCGCGAAACAGTGCATTCGGGTGCCGAAACACCCGTTTTGCTTCGATTTTCGTGCAGTAGGTAACCGAATGCTCCAAAACACTCCCAAACATCATTTAGGGCCTAACGGAGTAGATTGGAAGTGTCCGTAGCGAAAAACCCATTTTGAAGTTCGTTGTTACGAGGCAGTGCATCCGGGCACCGAAACGGACCCGTTTCGCTCCGTTTTGCATGCAGAAGGTACCGAAACGCGCCAAATCACTCCCTAACATCGTTTTGGGTCCAATGGAGGCTATTGGGTATGTTCGTGCGAAAAAATTCAACAGAAGTTCGGGGCGCGAAACAGTGCATTCGGGTGCCGAAACACCCGTTTTGCTTCGATTTTCGTGCAGTAGGTAACCGAATGCTCCAAAACACTCCCAAACATCATTTAGGGCCTAACGGAGTAGATTGGAAGTGTCCGTAGCGAAAAACCCATTTTGAAGTTCGTTGTTACGAGGCAGTGCATCCGGGCACCGAAACGGACCCGTTTCGCTCCGTTTTGCATGCAGAAGGTACCGAAACGCGCCAAATCACTCCCTAACATCGTTTTGGGTCCAATGGAGGCTATTGGGTATGTTCGTGCGAAAAAATTCAACAGAAGTTCGGGGCGCGAAACAGTGCATTCGGGTGCCGAAACACCCGTTTTGCTTCGATTTTCGTGCAGTAGGTAACCGAATGCTCCAAAACACTCCCAAACATCATTTAGGGCCTAACGGAGTAGATTGGAAGTGTCCGTAGCGAAAAACCCATTTTGAAGTTCGTTGTTACGAGGCAGTGCATCCGGGCACCGAAACGGACCCGTTTCGCTCCGTTTTGCATGCAGAAGGTACCGAAACGCGCCAAATCACTCCCTAACATCGTTTTGGGTCCAATGGAGGCTATTGGGTATGTTCGTGCGAAAAAATTCAACAGAAGTTCGGGGCGCGAAACAGTGCATTCGGGTGCCGAAACACCCGTTTTGCTTCGATTTTCGTGCAGTAGGTAACCGAATGCTCCAAAACACTCCCAAACATCATTTAGGGCCTAACGGAGTAGATTGGAAGTGTCCGTAGCGAAAAACCCATTTTGAAGTTCGTTGTTACGAGGCAGTGCATCCGGGCACCGAAACGGACCCGTTTCGCTCCGTTTTGCATGCAGAAGGTACCGAAACGCGCCAAATCACTCCCTAACATCGTTTTGGGTCCAATGGAGGCTATTGGGTATGTTCGTGCGAAAAAATTCAACAGAAGTTCGGGGCGCGAAACAGTGCATTCGGGTGCCGAAACACCCGTTTTGCTTCGATTTTCGTGCAGTAGGTAACCGAATGCTCCAAAACACTCCCAAACATCATTTAGGGCCTAACGGAGTAGATTGGAAGTGTCCGTAGCGAAAAACCCATTTTGAAGTTCGTTGTTACGAGGCAGTGCATCCGGGCACCGAAACGGACCCGTTTCGCTCCGTTTTGCATGCAGAAGGTACCGAAACGCGCCAAATCACTCCCTAACATCGTTTTGGGTCCAATGGAGGCTATTGGGTATGTTCGTGCGAAAAAATTCAACAGAAGTTCGGGGCGCGAAACAGTGCATTCGGGTGCCGAAACACCCGTTTTGCTTCGATTTTCGTGCAGTAGGTAACCGAATGCTCCAAAACACTCCCAAACATCATTTAGGGCCTAACGGAGTAGATTGGAAGTGTCCGTAGCGAAAAACCCATTTTGAAGTTCGTTGTTACGAGGCAGTGCATCCGGGCACCGAAACGGACCCGTTTCGCTCCGTTTTGCATGCAGAAGGTACCGAAACGCGCCAAATCACTCCCTAACATCGTTTTGGGTCCAATGGAGGCTATTGGGTATGTTCGTGCGAAAAAATTCAACAGAAGTTCGGGGCGCGAAACAGTGCATTCGGGTGCCGAAACACCCGTTTTGCTTCGATTTTCGTGCAGTAGGTAACCGAATGCTCCAAAACACTCCCAAACATCATTTAGGGCCTAACGGAGTAGATTGGAAGTGTCCGTAGCGAAAAACCCATTTTGAAGTTCGTTGTTACGAGGCAGTGCATCCGGGCACCGAAACGGACCCGTTTCGCTCCGTTTTGCATGCAGAAGGTACCGAAACGCGCCAAATCACTCCCTAACATCGTTTTGGGTCCAATGGAGGCTATTGGGTATGTTCGTGCGAAAAAATTCAACAGAAGTTCGGGGCGCGAAACAGTGCATTCGGGTGCCGAAACACCCGTTTTGCTTCGATTTTCGTGCAGTAGGTAACCGAATGCTCCAAAACACTCCCAAACATCATTTAGGGCCTAACGGAGTAGATTGGAAGTGTCCGTAGCGAAAAACCCATTTTGAAGTTCGTTGTTACGAGGCAGTGCATCCGGGCACCGAAACGGACCCGTTTCGCTCCGTTTTGCATGCAGAAGGTACCGAAACGCGCCAAATCACTCCCTAACATCGTTTTGGGTCCAATGGAGGCTATTGGGTATGTTCGTGCGAAAAAATTCAACAGAAGTTCGGGGCGCGAAACAGTGCATTCGGGTGCCGAAACACCCGTTTTGCTTCGATTTTCGTGCAGTAGGTAACCGAATGCTCCAAAACACTCCCAAACATCATTTAGGGCCTAACGGAGTAGATTGGAAGTGTCCGTAGCGAAAAACCCATTTTGAAGTTCGTTGTTACGAGGCAGTGCATCCGGGCACCGAAACGGACCCGTTTCGCTCCGTTTTGCATGCAGAAGGTACCGAAACGCGCCAAATCACTCCCTAACATCGTTTTGGGTCCAATGGAGGCTATTGGGTATGTTCGTGCGAAAAAATTCAACAGAAGTTCGGGGCGCGAAACAGTGCATTCGGGTGCCGAAACACCCGTTTTGCTTCGATTTTCGTGCAGTAGGTAACCGAATGCTCCAAAACACTCCCAAACATCATTTAGGGCCTAACGGAGTAGATTGGAAGTGTCCGTAGCGAAAAACCCATTTTGAAGTTCGTTGTTACGAGGCAGTGCATCCGGGCACCGAAACGGACCCGTTTCGCTCCGTTTTGCATGCAGAAGGTACCGAAACGCGCCAAATCACTCCCTAACATCGTTTTGGGTCCAATGGAGGCTATTGGGTATGTTCGTGCGAAAAAATTCAACAGAAGTTCGGGGCGCGAAACAGTGCATTCGGGTGCCGAAACACCCGTTTTGCTTCGATTTTCGTGCAGTAGGTAACCGAATGCTCCAAAACACTCCCAAACATCATTTAGGGCCTAACGGAGTAGATTGGAAGTGTCCGTAGCGAAAAACCCATTTTGAAGTTCGTTGTTACGAGGCAGTGCATCCGGGCACCGAAACGGACCCGTTTCGCTCCGTTTTGCATGCAGAAGGTACCGAAACGCGCCAAATCACTCCCTAACATCGTTTTGGGTCCAATGGAGGCTATTGGGTATGTTCGTGCGAAAAAATTCAACAGAAGTTCGGGGCGCGAAACAGTGCATTCGGGTGCCGAAACACCCGTTTTGCTTCGATTTTCGTGCAGTAGGTAACCGAATGCTCCAAAACACTCCCAAACATCATTTAGGGCCTAACGGAGTAGATTGGAAGTGTCCGTAGCGAAAAACCCATTTTGAAGTTCGTTGTTACGAGGCAGTGCATCCGGGCACCGAAACGGACCCGTTTCGCTCCGTTTTGCATGCAGAAGGTACCGAAACGCGCCAAATCACTCCCTAACATCGTTTTGGGTCCAATGGAGGCTATTGGGTATGTTCGTGCGAAAAAATTCAACAGAAGTTCGGGGCGCGAAACAGTGCATTCGGGTGCCGAAACACCCGTTTTGCTTCGATTTTCGTGCAGTAGGTAACCGAATGCTCCAAAACACTCCCAAACATCATTTAGGGCCTAACGGAGTAGATTGGAAGTGTCCGTAGCGAAAAACCCATTTTGAAGTTCGTTGTTACGAGGCAGTGCATCCGGGCACCGAAACGGACCCGTTTCGCTCCGTTTTGCATGCAGAAGGTACCGAAACGCGCCAAATCACTCCCTAACATCGTTTTGGGTCCAATGGAGGCTATTGGGTATGTTCGTGCGAAAAAATTCAACAGAAGTTCGGGGCGCGAAACAGTGCATTCGGGTGCCGAAACACCCGTTTTGCTTCGATTTTCGTGCAGTAGGTAACCGAATGCTCCAAAACACTCCCAAACATCATTTAGGGCCTAACGGAGTAGATTGGAAGTGTCCGTAGCGAAAAACCCATTTTGAAGTTCGTTGTTACGAGGCAGTGCATCCGGGCACCGAAACGGACCCGTTTCGCTCCGTTTTGCATGCAGAAGGTACCGAAACGCGCCAAATCACTCCCTAACATCGTTTTGGGTCCAATGGAGGCTATTGGGTATGTTCGTGCGAAAAAATTCAACAGAAGTTCGGGGCGCGAAACAGTGCATTCGGGTGCCGAAACACCCGTTTTGCTTCGATTTTCGTGCAGTAGGTAACCGAATGCTCCAAAACACTCCCAAACATCATTTAGGGCCTAACGGAGTAGATTGGAAGTGTCCGTAGCGAAA
The DNA here is from genome assembly GCA_015342445.1 of Digitaria exilis. Classification (NCBI taxonomy): domain Eukaryota; kingdom Viridiplantae; phylum Streptophyta; class Magnoliopsida; order Poales; family Poaceae; genus Digitaria; species Digitaria exilis. Next base: position 30,034 of record JACEFO010001191.1, read on the forward strand.
AACCCATTTTGAAGTTCGTTGTTACGAGGCAGTGCATCCGGGCACCGAAACGGACCCGTTTCGCTCCGTTTTGCATGCAGAAGGTACCGAAACGCGCCAAATCACTCCCTAACATCGTTTTGGGTCCAATGGAGGCTATTGGGTATGTTCGTGCGAAAAAATTCAACAGAAGTTCGGGGCGCGAAACAGTGCATTCGGGTGCCGAAACACCCGTTTTGCTTCGATTTTCGTGCAGTAGGTAACCGAATGCTCCAAAACACTCCCAAACATCATTTAGGGCCTAACGGAGTAGATTGGAAGTGTCCGTAGCGAAAAACCCATTTTGAAGTTCGTTGTTACGAGGCAGTGCATCCGGGCACCGAAACGGACCCGTTTCGCTCCGTTTTGCATGCAGAAGGTACCGAAACGCGCCAAATCACTCCCTAACATCGTTTTGGGTCCAATGGAGGCTATTGGGTATGTTCGTGCGAAAAAATTCAACAGAAGTTCGGGGCGCGAAACAGTGCATTCGGGTGCCGAAACACCCGTTTTGCTTCGATTTTCGTGCAGTAGGTAACCGAATGCTCCAAAACACTCCCAAACATCATTTAGGGCCTAACGGAGTAGATTGGAAGTGTCCGTAGCGAAAAACCCATTTTGAAGTTCGTTGTTACGAGGCAGTGCATCCGGGCACCGAAACGGACCCGTTTCGCTCCGTTTTGCATGCAGAAGGTACCGAAACGCGCCAAATCACTCCCTAACATCGTTTTGGGTCCAATGGAGGCTATTGGGTATGTTCGTGCGAAAAAATTCAACAGAAGTTCGGGGCGCGAAACAGTGCATTCGGGTGCCGAAACACCCGTTTTGCTTCGATTTTCGTGCAGTAGGTAACCGAATGCTCCAAAACACTCCCAAACATCATTTAGGGCCTAACGGAGTAGATTGGAAGTGTCCGTAGCGAAAAACCCATTTTGAAGTTCGTTGTTACGAGGCAGTGCATCCGGGCACCGAAACGGACCCGTTTCGCTCCGTTTTGCATGCAGAAGGTACCGAAACGCGCCAAATCACTCCCTAACATCGTTTTGGGTCCAATGGAGGCTATTGGGTATGTTCGTGCGAAAAAATTCAACAGAAGTTCGGGGCGCGAAACAGTGCATTCGGGTGCCGAAACACCCGTTTTGCTTCGATTTTCGTGCAGTAGGTAACCGAATGCTCCAAAACACTCCCAAACATCATTTAGGGCCTAACGGAGTAGATTGGAAGTGTCCGTAGCGAAAAACCCATTTTGAAGTTCGTTGTTACGAGGCAGTGCATCCGGGCACCGAAACGGACCCGTTTCGCTCCGTTTTGCATGCAGAAGGTACCGAAACGCGCCAAATCACTCCCTAACATCGTTTTGGGTCCAATGGAGGCTATTGGGTATGTTCGTGCGAAAAAATTCAACAGAAGTTCGGGGCGCGAAACAGTGCATTCGGGTGCCGAAACACCCGTTTTGCTTCGATTTTCGTGCAGTAGGTAACCGAATGCTCCAAAACACTCCCAAACATCATTTAGGGCCTAACGGAGTAGATTGGAAGTGTCCGTAGCGAAAAACCCATTTTGAAGTTCGTTGTTACGAGGCAGTGCATCCGGGCACCGAAACGGACCCGTTTCGCTCCGTTTTGCATGCAGAAGGTACCGAAACGCGCCAAATCACTCCCTAACATCGTTTTGGGTCCAATGGAGGCTATTGGGTATGTTCGTGCGAAAAAATTCAACAGAAGTTCGGGGCGCGAAACAGTGCATTCGGGTGCCGAAACACCCGTTTTGCTTCGATTTTCGTGCAGTAGGTAACCGAATGCTCCAAAACACTCCCAAACATCATTTAGGGCCTAACGGAGTAGATTGGAAGTGTCCGTAGCGAAAAACCCATTTTGAAGTTCGTTGTTACGAGGCAGTGCATCCGGGCACCGAAACGGACCCGTTTCGCTCCGTTTTGCATGCAGAAGGTACCGAAACGCGCCAAATCACTCCCTAACATCGTTTTGGGTCCAATGGAGGCTATTGGGTATGTTCGTGCGAAAAAATTCAACAGAAGTTCGGGGCGCGAAACAGTGCATTCGGGTGCCGAAACACCCGTTTTGCTTCGATTTTCGTGCAGTAGGTAACCGAATGCTCCAAAACACTCCCAAACATCATTTAGGGCCTAACGGAGTAGATTGGAAGTGTCCGTAGCGAAAAACCCATTTTGAAGTTCGTTGTTACGAGGCAGTGCATCCGGGCACCGAAACGGACCCGTTTCGCTCCGTTTTGCATGCAGAAGGTACCGAAACGCGCCAAATCACTCCCTAACATCGTTTTGGGTCCAATGGAGGCTATTGGGTATGTTCGTGCGAAAAAATTCAACAGAAGTTCGGGGCGCGAAACAGTGCATTCGGGTGCCGAAACACCCGTTTTGCTTCGATTTTCGTGCAGTAGGTAACCGAATGCTCCAAAACACTCCCAAACATCATTTAGGGCCTAACGGAGTAGATTGGAAGTGTCCGTAGCGAAAAACCCATTTTGAAGTTCGTTGTTACGAGGCAGTGCATCCGGGCACCGAAACGGACCCGTTTCGCTCCGTTTTGCATGCAGAAGGTACCGAAACGCGCCAAATCACTCCCTAACATCGTTTTGGGTCCAATGGAGGCTATTGGGTATGTTCGTGCGAAAAAATTCAACAGAAGTTCGGGGCGCGAAACAGTGCATTCGGGTGCCGAAACACCCGTTTTGCTTCGATTTTCGTGCAGTAGGTAACCGAATGCTCCAAAACACTCCCAAACATCATTTAGGGCCTAACGGAGTAGATTGGAAGTGTCCGTAGCGAAAAACCCATTTTGAAGTTCGTTGTTACGAGGCAGTGCATCCGGGCACCGAAACGGACCCGTTTCGCTCCGTTTTGCATGCAGAAGGTACCGAAACGCGCCAAATCACTCCCTAACATCGTTTTGGGTCCAATGGAGGCTATTGGGTATGTTCGTGCGAAAAAATTCAACAGAAGTTCGGGGCGCGAAACAGTGCATTCGGGTGCCGAAACACCCGTTTTGCTTCGATTTTCGTGCAGTAGGTAACCGAATGCTCCAAAACACTCCCAAACATCATTTAGGGCCTAACGGAGTAGATTGGAAGTGTCCGTAGCGAAAAACCCATTTTGAAGTTCGTTGTTACGAGGCAGTGCATCCGGGCACCGAAACGGACCCGTTTCGCTCCGTTTTGCATGCAGAAGGTACCGAAACGCGCCAAATCACTCCCTAACATCGTTTTGGGTCCAATGGAGGCTATTGGGTATGTTCGTGCGAAAAAATTCAACAGAAGTTCGGGGCGCGAAACAGTGCATTCGGGTGCCGAAACACCCGTTTTGCTTCGATTTTCGTGCAGTAGGTAACCGAATGCTCCAAAACACTCCCAAACATCATTTAGGGCCTAACGGAGTAGATTGGAAGTGTCCGTAGCGAAAAACCCATTTTGAAGTTCGTTGTTACGAGGCAGTGCATCCGGGCACCGAAACGGACCCGTTTCGCTCCGTTTTGCATGCAGAAGGTACCGAAACGCGCCAAATCACTCCCTAACATCGTTTTGGGTCCAATGGAGGCTATTGGGTATGTTCGTGCGAAAAAATTCAACAGAAGTTCGGGGCGCGAAACAGTGCATTCGGGTGCCGAAACACCCGTTTTGCTTCGATTTTCGTGCAGTAGGTAACCGAATGCTCCAAAACACTCCCAAACATCATTTAGGGCCTAACGGAGTAGATTGGAAGTGTCCGTAGCGAAAAACCCATTTTGAAGTTCGTTGTTACGAGGCAGTGCATCCGGGCACCGAAACGGACCCGTTTCGCTCCGTTTTGCATGCAGAAGGTACCGAAACGCGCCAAATCACTCCCTAACATCGTTTTGGGTCCAATGGAGGCTATTGGGTATGTTCGTGCGAAAAAATTCAACAGAAGTTCGGGGCGCGAAACAGTGCATTCGGGTGCCGAAACACCCGTTTTGCTTCGATTTTCGTGCAGTAGGTAACCGAATGCTCCAAAACACTCCCAAACATCATTTAGGGCCTAACGGAGTAGATTGGAAGTGTCCGTAGCGAAAAACCCATTTTGAAGTTCGTTGTTACGAGGCAGTGCATCCGGGCACCGAAACGGACCCGTTTCGCTCCGTTTTGCATGCAGAAGGTACCGAAACGCGCCAAATCACTCCCTAACATCGTTTTGGGTCCAATGGAGGCTATTGGGTATGTTCGTGCGAAAAAATTCAACAGAAGTTCGGGGCGCGAAACAGTGCATTCGGGTGCCGAAACACCCGTTTTGCTTCGATTTTCGTGCAGTAGGTAACCGAATGCTCCAAAACACTCCCAAACATCATTTAGGGCCTAACGGAGTAGATTGGAAGTGTCCGTAGCGAAAAACCCATTTTGAAGTTCGTTGTTACGAGGCAGTGCATCCGGGCACCGAAACGGACCCGTTTCGCTCCGTTTTGCATGCAGAAGGTACCGAAACGCGCCAAATCACTCCCTAACATCGTTTTGGGTCCAATGGAGGCTATTGGGTATGTTCGTGCGAAAAAATTCAACAGAAGTTCGGGGCGCGAAACAGTGCATTCGGGTGCCGAAACACCCGTTTTGCTTCGATTTTCGTGCAGTAGGTAACCGAATGCTCCAAAACACTCCCAAACATCATTTAGGGCCTAACGGAGTAGATTGGAAGTGTCCGTAGCGAAAAACCCATTTTGAAGTTCGTTGTTACGAGGCAGTGCATCCGGGCACCGAAACGGACCCGTTTCGCTCCGTTTTGCATGCAGAAGGTACCGAAACGCGCCAAATCACTCCCTAACATCGTTTTGGGTCCAATGGAGGCTATTGGGTATGTTCGTGCGAAAAAATTCAACAGAAGTTCGGGGCGCGAAACAGTGCATTCGGGTGCCGAAACACCCGTTTTGCTTCGATTTTCGTGCAGTAGGTAACCGAATGCTCCAAAACACTCCCAAACATCATTTAGGGCCTAACGGAGTAGATTGGAAGTGTCCGTAGCGAAAAACCCATTTTGAAGTTCGTTGTTACGAGGCAGTGCATCCGGGCACCGAAACGGACCCGTTTCGCTCCGTTTTGCATGCAGAAGGTACCGAAACGCGCCAAATCACTCCCTAACATCGTTTTGGGTCCAATGGAGGCTATTGGGTATGTTCGTGCGAAAAAATTCAACAGAAGTTCGGGGCGCGAAACAGTGCATTCGGGTGCCGAAACACCCGTTTTGCTTCGATTTTCGTGCAGTAGGTAACCGAATGCTCCAAAACACTCCCAAACATCATTTAGGGCCTAACGGAGTAGATTGGAAGTGTCCGTAGCGAAAAACCCATTTTGAAGTTCGTTGTTACGAGGCAGTGCATCCGGGCACCGAAACGGACCCGTTTCGCTCCGTTTTGCATGCAGAAGGTACCGAAACGCGCCAAATCACTCCCTAACATCGTTTTGGGTCCAATGGAGGCTATTGGGTATGTTCGTGCGAAAAAATTCAACAGAAGTTCGGGGCGCGAAACAGTGCATTCGGGTGCCGAAACACCCGTTTTGCTTCGATTTTCGTGCAGTAGGTAACCGAATGCTCCAAAACACTCCCAAACATCATTTAGGGCCTAACGGAGTAGATTGGAAGTGTCCGTAGCGAAAAACCCATTTTGAAGTTCGTTGTTACGAGGCAGTGCATCCGGGCACCGAAACGGACCCGTTTCGCTCCGTTTTGCATGCAGAAGGTACCGAAACGCGCCAAATCACTCCCTAACATCGTTTTGGGTCCAATGGAGGCTATTGGGTATGTTCGTGCGAAAAAATTCAACAGAAGTTCGGGGCGCGAAACAGTGCATTCGGGTGCCGAAACACCCGTTTTGCTTCGATTTTCGTGCAGTAGGTAACCGAATGCTCCAAAACACTCCCAAACATCATTTAGGGCCTAACGGAGTAGATTGGAAGTGTCCGTAGCGAAAAACCCATTTTGAAGTTCGTTGTTACGAGGCAGTGCATCCGGGCACCGAAACGGACCCGTTTCGCTCCGTTTTGCATGCAGAAGGTACCGAAACGCGCCAAATCACTCCCTAACATCGTTTTGGGTCCAATGGAGGCTATTGGGTATGTTCGTGCGAAAAAATTCAACAGAAGTTCGGGGCGCGAAACAGTGCATTCGGGTGCCGAAACACCCGTTTTGCTTCGATTTTCGTGCAGTAGGTAACCGAATGCTCCAAAACACTCCCAAACATCATTTAGGGCCTAACGGAGTAGATTGGAAGTGTCCGTAGCGAAAAACCCATTTTGAAGTTCGTTGTTACGAGGCAGTGCATCCGGGCACCGAAACGGACCCGTTTCGCTCCGTTTTGCATGCAGAAGGTACCGAAACGCGCCAAATCACTCCCTAACATCGTTTTGGGTCCAATGGAGGCTATTGGGTATGTTCGTGCGAAAAAATTCAACAGAAGTTCGGGGCGCGAAACAGTGCATTCGGGTGCCGAAACACCCGTTTTGCTTCGATTTTCGTGCAGTAGGTAACCGAATGCTCCAAAACACTCCCAAACATCATTTAGGGCCTAACGGAGTAGATTGGAAGTGTCCGTAGCGAAAAACCCATTTTGAAGTTCGTTGTTACGAGGCAGTGCATCCGGGCACCGAAACGGACCCGTTTCGCTCCGTTTTGCATGCAGAAGGTACCGAAACGCGCCAAATCACTCCCTAACATCGTTTTGGGTCCAATGGAGGCTATTGGGTATGTTCGTGCGAAAAAATTCAACAGAAGTTCGGGGCGCGAAACAGTGCATTCGGGTGCCGAAACACCCGTTTTGCTTCGATTTTCGTGCAGTAGGTAACCGAATGCTCCAAAACACTCCCAAACATCATTTAGGGCCTAACGGAGTAGATTGGAAGTGTCCGTAGCGAAAAACCCATTTTGAAGTTCGTTGTTACGAGGCAGTGCATCCGGGCACCGAAACGGACCCGTTTCGCTCCGTTTTGCATGCAGAAGGTACCGAAACGCGCCAAATCACTCCCTAACATCGTTTTGGGTCCAATGGAGGCTATTGGGTATGTTCGTGCGAAAAAATTCAACAGAAGTTCGGGGCGCGAAACAGTGCATTCGGGTGCCGAAACACCCGTTTTGCTTCGATTTTCGTGCAGTAGGTAACCGAATGCTCCAAAACACTCCCAAACATCATTTAGGGCCTAACGGAGTAGATTGGAAGTGTCCGTAGCGAAAAACCCATTTTGAAGTTCGTTGTTACGAGGCAGTGCATCCGGGCACCGAAACGGACCCGTTTCGCTCCGTTTTGCATGCAGAAGGTACCGAAACGCGCCAAATCACTCCCTAACATCGTTTTGGGTCCAATGGAGGCTATTGGGTATGTTCGTGCGAAAAAATTCAACAGAAGTTCGGGGCGCGAAACAGTGCATTCGGGTGCCGAAACACCCGTTTTGCTTCGATTTTCGTGCAGTAGGTAACCGAATGCTCCAAAACACTCCCAAACATCATTTAGGGCCTAACGGAGTAGATTGGAAGTGTCCGTAGCGAAAAACCCATTTTGAAGTTCGTTGTTACGAGGCAGTGCATCCGGGCACCGAAACGACCCGTTTCGCTCCGTTTTGCATGCAGAAGGTACCGAAACGCGCCAAATCACTCCCTAACATCGTTTTGGGTCCAATGGAGGCTATTGGGTATGTTCGTGCGAAAAAATTCAACAGAAGTTCGGGGCGCGAAACAGTGCATTCGGGTGCCGAAACACCCGTTTTGCTTCGATTTTCGTGCAGTAGGTAACCGAATGCTCCAAAACACTCCCAAACATCATTTAGGGCCTAACGGAGTAGATTGGAAGTGTCCGTAGCGAAAAACCCTTTTTGAAGTTCGTTGTTACGAGGCAGTGCATCCGGGCACCGAAACGGACCGTTTCGCTCCGTTTTGCATGCAGAAGGTACCGAAACGCGCCAAATCACTCCCTAACATCGTTTTGGGTCCAATGGAGGCTATTGGGTATGTTCGTGCGAAAAAATCAACAGAAGTGCGAAAAGTGCATTCGGTGCCGAAACACCCGTTCTCCGATCTCACTCCCAAACATCATTTAGGGCCTAACGGAGTAGATTGGAAGTGTTCGTGGC
>JACEFO010001195.1:0-64544 GCA_015342445.1 Digitaria exilis
TCATAGAACAAATTCATAAATCTCAAATTCCACTTATTACTCGATGTAGCAGGCGGTCAAGCAGTCTCATTAACCGCGAGAAGCGGACAGTTCGAACCGAATTTGGTGCTACCTGGCCAGGGGAAACCCAACAAACACGGATACTCTGCTTGAGATAAAAGGTACAAGCATTTCCCAACCTTTCCCATCGATCCACAATTCGGAACCGGGTCCACTTCCTTAGGATAAAGGTTTACTGCTTCACTCACAGCATCACGCATATATCCACAAGTGTACGGCAGGGGAAAACAAAGTTTCCAAGGAGAGATGGCTATCGGCCCTAGCTGCTTCAATCTGGTACCGGGGCTTACCGGCTCCCATATACGGCATGCATGTGGTACGTTCAAAACTTGACACACTCAAACCCATCACATTTCGACCTTAAATCATATTTATCATACACGAACGGGAGATCTACATCTTATTAATCCACGCCCTGTCAATCCTTATGATTCCAACATAAGTAAAGACAAGCAACTCCTTATGTCTCGCGATGACAGGAACATCACTCGACTTGATAACGGACTAAAGCAATGCCCTATCGATTCCTTTCATACTGTTGTGGCAATTCATAGGTACTAGGAAATGTGGCAGCTAAGGTTTATTCAATCAACTTCCTCTGAAACCGTAAATGCCCACAAACATAAGAGGATTCAAGTGGGACATAATTGGGTAAGTTAGGGTTATGGCTCCGGCTTGCCTTCCTTGCTCGGACTGGGGTTTAGCTCCGGGTTGTCGAGTCCTGCACCGGCACTTGCGTCTCCTCCGGATACGACTGCTCTTCGCGTCGTCTTGCGGTGGATCGAGAGGGACTGACGTCAGTTGCGGTCGGGTGATGGGGCCTCAATTCTACATGAGATGCATAACTTAGGGTGGCTGTTCTCTGGGAATTATCAGATGTCCATTTTTTCTATTCTGTTCTAACTAGCCAAAAAGGTTATATTCTTTATATAATCTGGTTCTGGAATTTCAGATATTCTAAGATACAAAGGTTGCGCATATAATCGATCCATCTAGATTCTCATTTTGTCTCCTCCTTTTCTGCTCATCATTTTTATCTATAAACTTTATGACAGCTACTGGAGTATAAGAGCCCGAGCTCACTCCAAAATTTAGCTAATCTGTTGGAGCTACACATAATTTTATTAAAAATATAACAAGTTGCTGCTTCTGCAGAAAATTGGGAATAAATTCATATAAAATCGAAAATTCACGCCATTTCAGGAAGATCTTCCTACCAAAGCTAAGCATCAGCATGAGGAGGGCTCTGGCCAAGTGATGGCTCAAAAATAACCCTTGGGTAGTCCTCAATGATTTCCTAATCCAAAAACACATATTAATTATTTACCATAGCCTAAACAGAGCAAAAATTAAGTTCCTCATTTTTCACAGGTGTGCTAACAAGTTTTTAGTCCTCTGGAGCAAAATGGTGATTTTTCACTGCACAGATTATTTTTAATGATTTCTGCACTGCAAAAAAGACAGAAAACCTATTTTAATTCATAACAGGAGCTGTAGTTCATATTTTTTACGGTTCCCTTGGGACACAAGCTGTCCCAAAGTCACTACACAACATATCCAAAGGCTCAACCCTAGCGCAGCTCTGGATTTGAAATGGTGCAAACTTTAGATTTCATAGTTTGAATTTTAATTCACAAAACAGTTCGTCTTCAAAAGTACAAACATGTCTAATAGAGATTGTAGTTAGACTCTCACGAATCCAGAGAGTATTTTTGTGCATTTCTTGATTTTTTTACGCGATTTTAATGGATTTACAAATTCGGGAAAATCAAATCTAGACTTAAGAATCTATTTTACGCAGAGAACCCTAGATCTTTCAAAACTTCGGCGAACCAGTCCTGCACTTTTTGCACAGAGACCCTAGACAAACGAAGACGATGAAGGAAAGGCCCTCGGCTCTCGCCGGAGTTGCGCCGGCCAAACGGCGGCGAACTTAGGCTCGGGAAGTGGGGGAAAAGGCTTCCTGGGCTCACCACGAGTCGTTTGGGGAACGGTTTGGAGGCGGGGGTGGTCGAGCAGTTTCGCGGCGACGAGGTGGTGGCGGCGCGGCCGCCGCGGCTTCTACGCCGGTGAGCTCGGGTCGTCGTTCGCCGAGGTTCGAGGGGTCTTAGAGCACCAGTGGAGCTCGAGAAGCCAATGGCGTGCTCGGTTGACCTCGGGGACGGCTCGGAGTAGGGGCTCGACGTGCGGGTGCTACGGTCCGGCGGAAAAATCGCGATTTGGGGGAAATCTTACGAATTCTCGCCGGATGAAGGGTCAATAGAATTGGGGAAGTTGGGGGTTTTGGAGCTGGTGTTAGAGGGACTAGCTCCGTGCGGACGAAACTTTGGGAATGGTGGAGTGTGGAGGGTGAATTTCTCGGAGAGCTCGGCTCGGTTCGCGCCGGCGAGGAAGAAGAGACGGCGAGCGAGCGCGGGGAAGTGAATCCAAGTGAGCGAGTGAGAGGAGGGGTGTGAGTGCGCGGTGGAGTGAATTGAGCACGCAAGGGAGCACTGTGCGGACCTCGGGAGCGTGCGAGCGCGTGGGTGGCTGTCGCGGTCGCCATTGAGGCGCGCGGACTCGAACAGAGCGCACACGCGCGCTGGGCGTACAAGATCATCGCGTGATGAAGTTCGAGATCCTCAGCAGAGGCTTGGCGCGACGCGATAGTGGACTCTACCGCCTGCAGTGCGCTCGGCGCGGCGCGAGCGCGCGTGCGGCCCACGGCGGCAGCGCGACCGTATGATGGCGCTCCGCGGCGCGAGGCGCAGGCGAGGCCGACAGCTGGCGAAGTGATGGCTCGGTGAGATGGCCGGACAAGAGCTAGGCGACAAGCGCCAGCGTCCGCCGCGGCTTGGCCACTCAGCGGCCGCCTGCGCCGCTCGCCGCCACGTGGCGGCCGAGCTCGGCCAGCCAGCGGCGCGCCAGGGGCACTGTAGCATGCCCGTGGAGCTCCGATTTCCAAATTCGAATTTTCTCCAAAAACGAACTGAACTTCGAAACGGGTAAAATTAAAAGTTGGGGTCTGAGGTGTGGGACACAACTTTCGAGCTTGGACCAGGCACTTCGACCAGGCGCTACGGCGCTTCGAGCTTGAACCGCAAGCTCGAGCTTGCCGAGCCTCGAATGGTCGGAAACGCCACTCGAGGGTGAGTGCCCCCTCGAGCTTGGCTGCGAAGCCTCGAGCGTGACGGAACGTCGCTCGAGGGTAAGTGCCCCTCGAGCTTGGCTGCGGAGCCTCGAGCGTGACGGAACGTCGCTCGAGGGTAAGTGCCCCTCGAGCTTGGCTGCGGAGCCTCGAGCGTGACGGAACGTCGCTCGAGGGTAGCCTCGAGCTTGGCTCGGAGCCTCGAGGGTAACGGAACGTCGCTCGAGGGTAAGTGCTCGAGCTTGGCGTGGAGCCTCGAGCGACGGATGGCGGGGCTCGAGGGTAGCGCTCGATCGTGACGGAAGACTACTCGCTAAGCTCGATCGTGACGGACACATCCGGTCTTAAGCTCGATCGTGACGGACATCCGGCTAACATCTGATCGCTGACGGACATCCCGCTCGAGGGTCATCGAGCGGAACGGAACGCCGTGGTCCGACGGTTGTCGCGAAAGGCTGTTGGTGATGACAACTACTCTTTTTAAATTTTAAGTCCGAGAAGTCTAGGATTGTCATTGGTGTCCAAACAACCCTTTGTTTTTGAATTATAATTGAATTTTTGCGGAATTTTGAATTTCAACCCAATTCCCTGTTGCATTGATTTTAATTGCACTTTTAATTCTTGACATTCAGAGATGTTCACAGCATGCTCCAAAACACTCCAAACATCATTTAGGGCCTAACGGAGTAGATTGGAAGTGTCCGTAGCGAAAAACCCATTTTGAAGTTCGTTGTTGCGAGGCAGTGCACCCGGGCACCGAAACGGACCCGTTTCGCTCCGTTTTGCATGCAGAAGGTACCGAAACGCGCCAAATCACTCCCTCATCGTTTTGGGTCCAATGGAGGCTATTGGGTATGTTCGTGCGAAAAAATTCAACAGAAGTTCGGGGCGCGAAAAAGTGCATTCGGGTGCCGAAACACCCGTTTTGCTTCGATTTTCGTGCAGTAGGTAACCGAATGCTCCAAAACACTCCCAAACATCATTTAGGGCCTAACGGAGTAGATTGGAAGTGTCCGTAGCGAAAAACCCATTTTGAAGTTCGTTGTTACGAGGCAGTGCATCCGGGCACCGAAACGGACCCGTTTCGCTCCGTTTTGCATGCAGAAGGTACCGAAACGCGCCAAATCACTCCCTAACATCGTTTTGGGTCCAATGGAGGCTATTGGGTATGTTCGTGCGAAAAATTCAACAGAAGTTCGGGCGCGAAACAGTGCATTCGGGTGCCGAAACACCCGTTTTGCTTCGATTTTCGTGCAGTAGGTAACCGAATGCTCCAAAACACTCCCAAACATCATTTAGGGCCTAACGGAGTAGATTGGAAGTGTCCGTAGCGAAAAACCCATTTTGAAGTTCGTTGTTACGAGGCAGTGCATCCGGGCACCGAAACGGACCCGTTTCGCTCCGTTTTGCATGCAGAAGGTACCGAAACGCGCCAAATCACTCCCTAACATCGTTTTGGGTCCAATGGAGGCTATTGGGTATGTTCGTGCGAAAAAATTCAACAGAAGTTCGGGGCGCGAAACAGTGCATTCGGGTGCCGAAACACCCGTTTTGCTTCGATTTTCGTGCAGTAGGTAACCGAATGCTCCAAAACACTCCCAAACATCATTTAGGGCCTAACGGAGTAGATTGGAAGTGTCCGTAGCGAAAAACCCATTTTGAAGTTCGTTGTTACGAGGCAGTGCATCCGGGCACCGAAACGGACCCGTTTCGCTCCGTTTTGCATGCAGAAGGTACCGAAACGCGCCAAATCACTCCCTAACATCGTTTTGGGTCCAATGGAGGCTATTGGGTATGTTCGTGCGAAAAAATTCAACAGAAGTTCGGGGCGCGAAACAGTGCATTCGGGTGCCGAAACACCCGTTTTGCTTCGATTTTCGTGCAGTAGGTAACCGAATGCTCCAAAACACTCCCAAACATCATTTAGGGCCTAACGGAGTAGATTGGAAGTGTCCGTAGCGAAAAACCCATTTTGAAGTTCGTTGTTACGAGGCAGTGCATCCGGGCACCGAAACGGACCCGTTTCGCTCCGTTTTGCATGCAGAAGGTACCGAAACGCGCCAAATCACTCCCTAACATCGTTTTGGGTCCAATGGAGGCTATTGGGTATGTTCGTGCGAAAAAATTCAACAGAAGTTCGGGGCGCGAAACAGTGCATTCGGGTGCCGAAACACCCGTTTTGCTTCGATTTTCGTGCAGTAGGTAACCGAATGCTCCAAAACACTCCCAAACATCATTTAGGGCCTAACGGAGTAGATTGGAAGTGTCCGTAGCGAAAAACCCATTTTGAAGTTCGTTGTTACGAGGCAGTGCATCCGGGCACCGAAACGGACCCGTTTCGCTCCGTTTTGCATGCAGAAGGTACCGAAACGCGCCAAATCACTCCCTAACATCGTTTTGGGTCCAATGGAGGCTATTGGGTATGTTCGTGCGAAAAAATTCAACAGAAGTTCGGGGCGCGAAACAGTGCATTCGGGTGCCGAAACACCCGTTTTGCTTCGATTTTCGTGCAGTAGGTAACCGAATGCTCCAAAACACTCCCAAACATCATTTAGGGCCTAACGGAGTAGATTGGAAGTGTCCGTAGCGAAAAACCCATTTTGAAGTTCGTTGTTACGAGGCAGTGCATCCGGGCACCGAAACGGACCCGTTTCGCTCCGTTTTGCATGCAGAAGGTACCGAAACGCGCCAAATCACTCCCTAACATCGTTTTGGGTCCAATGGAGGCTATTGGGTATGTTCGTGCGAAAAAATTCAACAGAAGTTCGGGGCGCGAAACAGTGCATTCGGGTGCCGAAACACCCGTTTTGCTTCGATTTTCGTGCAGTAGGTAACCGAATGCTCCAAAACACTCCCAAACATCATTTAGGGCCTAACGGAGTAGATTGGAAGTGTCCGTAGCGAAAAACCCATTTTGAAGTTCGTTGTTACGAGGCAGTGCATCCGGGCACCGAAACGGACCCGTTTCGCTCCGTTTTGCATGCAGAAGGTACCGAAACGCGCCAAATCACTCCCTAACATCGTTTTGGGTCCAATGGAGGCTATTGGGTATGTTCGTGCGAAAAAATTCAACAGAAGTTCGGGGCGCGAAACAGTGCATTCGGGTGCCGAAACACCCGTTTTGCTTCGATTTTCGTGCAGTAGGTAACCGAATGCTCCAAAACACTCCCAAACATCATTTAGGGCCTAACGGAGTAGATTGGAAGTGTCCGTAGCGAAAAACCCATTTTGAAGTTCGTTGTTACGAGGCAGTGCATCCGGGCACCGAAACGGACCCGTTTCGCTCCGTTTTGCATGCAGAAGGTACCGAAACGCGCCAAATCACTCCCTAACATCGTTTTGGGTCCAATGGAGGCTATTGGGTATGTTCGTGCGAAAAAATTCAACAGAAGTTCGGGGCGCGAAACAGTGCATTCGGGTGCCGAAACACCCGTTTTGCTTCGATTTTCGTGCAGTAGGTAACCGAATGCTCCAAAACACTCCCAAACATCATTTAGGGCCTAACGGAGTAGATTGGAAGTGTCCGTAGCGAAAAACCCATTTTGAAGTTCGTTGTTACGAGGCAGTGCATCCGGGCACCGAAACGGACCCGTTTCGCTCCGTTTTGCATGCAGAAGGTACCGAAACGCGCCAAATCACTCCCTAACATCGTTTTGGGTCCAATGGAGGCTATTGGGTATGTTCGTGCGAAAAAATTCAACAGAAGTTCGGGGCGCGAAACAGTGCATTCGGGTGCCGAAACACCCGTTTTGCTTCGATTTTCGTGCAGTAGGTAACCGAATGCTCCAAAACACTCCCAAACATCATTTAGGGCCTAACGGAGTAGATTGGAAGTGTCCGTAGCGAAAAACCCATTTTGAAGTTCGTTGTTACGAGGCAGTGCATCCGGGCACCGAAACGGACCCGTTTCGCTCCGTTTTGCATGCAGAAGGTACCGAAACGCGCCAAATCACTCCCTAACATCGTTTTGGGTCCAATGGAGGCTATTGGGTATGTTCGTGCGAAAAAATTCAACAGAAGTTCGGGGCGCGAAACAGTGCATTCGGGTGCCGAAACACCCGTTTTGCTTCGATTTTCGTGCAGTAGGTAACCGAATGCTCCAAAACACTCCCAAACATCATTTAGGGCCTAACGGAGTAGATTGGAAGTGTCCGTAGCGAAAAACCCATTTTGAAGTTCGTTGTTACGAGGCAGTGCATCCGGGCACCGAAACGGACCCGTTTCGCTCCGTTTTGCATGCAGAAGGTACCGAAACGCGCCAAATCACTCCCTAACATCGTTTTGGGTCCAATGGAGGCTATTGGGTATGTTCGTGCGAAAAAATTCAACAGAAGTTCGGGGCGCGAAACAGTGCATTCGGGTGCCGAAACACCCGTTTTGCTTCGATTTTCGTGCAGTAGGTAACCGAATGCTCCAAAACACTCCCAAACATCATTTAGGGCCTAACGGAGTAGATTGGAAGTGTCCGTAGCGAAAAACCCATTTTGAAGTTCGTTGTTACGAGGCAGTGCATCCGGGCACCGAAACGGACCCGTTTCGCTCCGTTTTGCATGCAGAAGGTACCGAAACGCGCCAAATCACTCCCTAACATCGTTTTGGGTCCAATGGAGGCTATTGGGTATGTTCGTGCGAAAAAATTCAACAGAAGTTCGGGGCGCGAAACAGTGCATTCGGGTGCCGAAACACCCGTTTTGCTTCGATTTTCGTGCAGTAGGTAACCGAATGCTCCAAAACACTCCCAAACATCATTTAGGGCCTAACGGAGTAGATTGGAAGTGTCCGTAGCGAAAAACCCATTTTGAAGTTCGTTGTTACGAGGCAGTGCATCCGGGCACCGAAACGGACCCGTTTCGCTCCGTTTTGCATGCAGAAGGTACCGAAACGCGCCAAATCACTCCCTAACATCGTTTTGGGTCCAATGGAGGCTATTGGGTATGTTCGTGCGAAAAAATTCAACAGAAGTTCGGGGCGCGAAACAGTGCATTCGGGTGCCGAAACACCCGTTTTGCTTCGATTTTCGTGCAGTAGGTAACCGAATGCTCCAAAACACTCCCAAACATCATTTAGGGCCTAACGGAGTAGATTGGAAGTGTCCGTAGCGAAAAACCCATTTTGAAGTTCGTTGTTACGAGGCAGTGCATCCGGGCACCGAAACGGACCCGTTTCGCTCCGTTTTGCATGCAGAAGGTACCGAAACGCGCCAAATCACTCCCTAACATCGTTTTGGGTCCAATGGAGGCTATTGGGTATGTTCGTGCGAAAAAATTCAACAGAAGTTCGGGGCGCGAAACAGTGCATTCGGGTGCCGAAACACCCGTTTTGCTTCGATTTTCGTGCAGTAGGTAACCGAATGCTCCAAAACACTCCCAAACATCATTTAGGGCCTAACGGAGTAGATTGGAAGTGTCCGTAGCGAAAAACCCATTTTGAAGTTCGTTGTTACGAGGCAGTGCATCCGGGCACCGAAACGGACCCGTTTCGCTCCGTTTTGCATGCAGAAGGTACCGAAACGCGCCAAATCACTCCCTAACATCGTTTTGGGTCCAATGGAGGCTATTGGGTATGTTCGTGCGAAAAAATTCAACAGAAGTTCGGGGCGCGAAACAGTGCATTCGGGTGCCGAAACACCCGTTTTGCTTCGATTTTCGTGCAGTAGGTAACCGAATGCTCCAAAACACTCCCAAACATCATTTAGGGCCTAACGGAGTAGATTGGAAGTGTCCGTAGCGAAAAACCCATTTTGAAGTTCGTTGTTACGAGGCAGTGCATCCGGGCACCGAAACGGACCCGTTTCGCTCCGTTTTGCATGCAGAAGGTACCGAAACGCGCCAAATCACTCCCTAACATCGTTTTGGGTCCAATGGAGGCTATTGGGTATGTTCGTGCGAAAAAATTCAACAGAAGTTCGGGGCGCGAAACAGTGCATTCGGGTGCCGAAACACCCGTTTTGCTTCGATTTTCGTGCAGTAGGTAACCGAATGCTCCAAAACACTCCCAAACATCATTTAGGGCCTAACGGAGTAGATTGGAAGTGTCCGTAGCGAAAAACCCATTTTGAAGTTCGTTGTTACGAGGCAGTGCATCCGGGCACCGAAACGGACCCGTTTCGCTCCGTTTTGCATGCAGAAGGTACCGAAACGCGCCAAATCACTCCCTAACATCGTTTTGGGTCCAATGGAGGCTATTGGGTATGTTCGTGCGAAAAAATTCAACAGAAGTTCGGGGCGCGAAACAGTGCATTCGGGTGCCGAAACACCCGTTTTGCTTCGATTTTCGTGCAGTAGGTAACCGAATGCTCCAAAACACTCCCAAACATCATTTAGGGCCTAACGGAGTAGATTGGAAGTGTCCGTAGCGAAAAACCCATTTTGAAGTTCGTTGTTACGAGGCAGTGCATCCGGGCACCGAAACGGACCCGTTTCGCTCCGTTTTGCATGCAGAAGGTACCGAAACGCGCCAAATCACTCCCTAACATCGTTTTGGGTCCAATGGAGGCTATTGGGTATGTTCGTGCGAAAAAATTCAACAGAAGTTCGGGGCGCGAAACAGTGCATTCGGGTGCCGAAACACCCGTTTTGCTTCGATTTTCGTGCAGTAGGTAACCGAATGCTCCAAAACACTCCCAAACATCATTTAGGGCCTAACGGAGTAGATTGGAAGTGTCCGTAGCGAAAAACCCATTTTGAAGTTCGTTGTTACGAGGCAGTGCATCCGGGCACCGAAACGGACCCGTTTCGCTCCGTTTTGCATGCAGAAGGTACCGAAACGCGCCAAATCACTCCCTAACATCGTTTTGGGTCCAATGGAGGCTATTGGGTATGTTCGTGCGAAAAAATTCAACAGAAGTTCGGGGCGCGAAACAGTGCATTCGGGTGCCGAAACACCCGTTTTGCTTCGATTTTCGTGCAGTAGGTAACCGAATGCTCCAAAACACTCCCAAACATCATTTAGGGCCTAACGGAGTAGATTGGAAGTGTCCGTAGCGAAAAACCCATTTTGAAGTTCGTTGTTACGAGGCAGTGCATCCGGGCACCGAAACGGACCCGTTTCGCTCCGTTTTGCATGCAGAAGGTACCGAAACGCGCCAAATCACTCCCTAACATCGTTTTGGGTCCAATGGAGGCTATTGGGTATGTTCGTGCGAAAAAATTCAACAGAAGTTCGGGGCGCGAAACAGTGCATTCGGGTGCCGAAACACCCGTTTTGCTTCGATTTTCGTGCAGTAGGTAACCGAATGCTCCAAAACACTCCCAAACATCATTTAGGGCCTAACGGAGTAGATTGGAAGTGTCCGTAGCGAAAAACCCATTTTGAAGTTCGTTGTTACGAGGCAGTGCATCCGGGCACCGAAACGGACCCGTTTCGCTCCGTTTTGCATGCAGAAGGTACCGAAACGCGCCAAATCACTCCCTAACATCGTTTTGGGTCCAATGGAGGCTATTGGGTATGTTCGTGCGAAAAAATTCAACAGAAGTTCGGGGCGCGAAACAGTGCATTCGGGTGCCGAAACACCCGTTTTGCTTCGATTTTCGTGCAGTAGGTAACCGAATGCTCCAAAACACTCCCAAACATCATTTAGGGCCTAACGGAGTAGATTGGAAGTGTCCGTAGCGAAAAACCCATTTTGAAGTTCGTTGTTACGAGGCAGTGCATCCGGGCACCGAAACGGACCCGTTTCGCTCCGTTTTGCATGCAGAAGGTACCGAAACGCGCCAAATCACTCCCTAACATCGTTTTGGGTCCAATGGAGGCTATTGGGTATGTTCGTGCGAAAAAATTCAACAGAAGTTCGGGGCGCGAAACAGTGCATTCGGGTGCCGAAACACCCGTTTTGCTTCGATTTTCGTGCAGTAGGTAACCGAATGCTCCAAAACACTCCCAAACATCATTTAGGGCCTAACGGAGTAGATTGGAAGTGTCCGTAGCGAAAAACCCATTTTGAAGTTCGTTGTTACGAGGCAGTGCATCCGGGCACCGAAACGGACCCGTTTCGCTCCGTTTTGCATGCAGAAGGTACCGAAACGCGCCAAATCACTCCCTAACATCGTTTTGGGTCCAATGGAGGCTATTGGGTATGTTCGTGCGAAAAAATTCAACAGAAGTTCGGGGCGCGAAACAGTGCATTCGGGTGCCGAAACACCCGTTTTGCTTCGATTTTCGTGCAGTAGGTAACCGAATGCTCCAAAACACTCCCAAACATCATTTAGGGCCTAACGGAGTAGATTGGAAGTGTCCGTAGCGAAAAACCCATTTTGAAGTTCGTTGTTACGAGGCAGTGCATCCGGGCACCGAAACGGACCCGTTTCGCTCCGTTTTGCATGCAGAAGGTACCGAAACGCGCCAAATCACTCCCTAACATCGTTTTGGGTCCAATGGAGGCTATTGGGTATGTTCGTGCGAAAAAATTCAACAGAAGTTCGGGGCGCGAAACAGTGCATTCGGGTGCCGAAACACCCGTTTTGCTTCGATTTTCGTGCAGTAGGTAACCGAATGCTCCAAAACACTCCCAAACATCATTTAGGGCCTAACGGAGTAGATTGGAAGTGTCCGTAGCGAAAAACCCATTTTGAAGTTCGTTGTTACGAGGCAGTGCATCCGGGCACCGAAACGGACCCGTTTCGCTCCGTTTTGCATGCAGAAGGTACCGAAACGCGCCAAATCACTCCCTAACATCGTTTTGGGTCCAATGGAGGCTATTGGGTATGTTCGTGCGAAAAAATTCAACAGAAGTTCGGGGCGCGAAACAGTGCATTCGGGTGCCGAAACACCCGTTTTGCTTCGATTTTCGTGCAGTAGGTAACCGAATGCTCCAAAACACTCCCAAACATCATTTAGGGCCTAACGGAGTAGATTGGAAGTGTCCGTAGCGAAAAACCCATTTTGAAGTTCGTTGTTACGAGGCAGTGCATCCGGGCACCGAAACGGACCCGTTTCGCTCCGTTTTGCATGCAGAAGGTACCGAAACGCGCCAAATCACTCCCTAACATCGTTTTGGGTCCAATGGAGGCTATTGGGTATGTTCGTGCGAAAAAATTCAACAGAAGTTCGGGGCGCGAAACAGTGCATTCGGGTGCCGAAACACCCGTTTTGCTTCGATTTTCGTGCAGTAGGTAACCGAATGCTCCAAAACACTCCCAAACATCATTTAGGGCCTAACGGAGTAGATTGGAAGTGTCCGTAGCGAAAAACCCATTTTGAAGTTCGTTGTTACGAGGCAGTGCATCCGGGCACCGAAACGGACCCGTTTCGCTCCGTTTTGCATGCAGAAGGTACCGAAACGCGCCAAATCACTCCCTAACATCGTTTTGGGTCCAATGGAGGCTATTGGGTATGTTCGTGCGAAAAAATTCAACAGAAGTTCGGGGCGCGAAACAGTGCATTCGGGTGCCGAAACACCCGTTTTGCTTCGATTTTCGTGCAGTAGGTAACCGAATGCTCCAAAACACTCCCAAACATCATTTAGGGCCTAACGGAGTAGATTGGAAGTGTCCGTAGCGAAAAACCCATTTTGAAGTTCGTTGTTACGAGGCAGTGCATCCGGGCACCGAAACGGACCCGTTTCGCTCCGTTTTGCATGCAGAAGGTACCGAAACGCGCCAAATCACTCCCTAACATCGTTTTGGGTCCAATGGAGGCTATTGGGTATGTTCGTGCGAAAAAATTCAACAGAAGTTCGGGGCGCGAAACAGTGCATTCGGGTGCCGAAACACCCGTTTTGCTTCGATTTTCGTGCAGTAGGTAACCGAATGCTCCAAAACACTCCCAAACATCATTTAGGGCCTAACGGAGTAGATTGGAAGTGTCCGTAGCGAAAAACCCATTTTGAAGTTCGTTGTTACGAGGCAGTGCATCCGGGCACCGAAACGGACCCGTTTCGCTCCGTTTTGCATGCAGAAGGTACCGAAACGCGCCAAATCACTCCCTAACATCGTTTTGGGTCCAATGGAGGCTATTGGGTATGTTCGTGCGAAAAAATTCAACAGAAGTTCGGGGCGCGAAACAGTGCATTCGGGTGCCGAAACACCCGTTTTGCTTCGATTTTCGTGCAGTAGGTAACCGAATGCTCCAAAACACTCCCAAACATCATTTAGGGCCTAACGGAGTAGATTGGAAGTGTCCGTAGCGAAAAACCCATTTTGAAGTTCGTTGTTACGAGGCAGTGCATCCGGGCACCGAAACGGACCCGTTTCGCTCCGTTTTGCATGCAGAAGGTACCGAAACGCGCCAAATCACTCCCTAACATCGTTTTGGGTCCAATGGAGGCTATTGGGTATGTTCGTGCGAAAAAATTCAACAGAAGTTCGGGGCGCGAAACAGTGCATTCGGGTGCCGAAACACCCGTTTTGCTTCGATTTTCGTGCAGTAGGTAACCGAATGCTCCAAAACACTCCCAAACATCATTTAGGGCCTAACGGAGTAGATTGGAAGTGTCCGTAGCGAAAAACCCATTTTGAAGTTCGTTGTTACGAGGCAGTGCATCCGGGCACCGAAACGGACCCGTTTCGCTCCGTTTTGCATGCAGAAGGTACCGAAACGCGCCAAATCACTCCCTAACATCGTTTTGGGTCCAATGGAGGCTATTGGGTATGTTCGTGCGAAAAAATTCAACAGAAGTTCGGGGCGCGAAACAGTGCATTCGGGTGCCGAAACACCCGTTTTGCTTCGATTTTCGTGCAGTAGGTAACCGAATGCTCCAAAACACTCCCAAACATCATTTAGGGCCTAACGGAGTAGATTGGAAGTGTCCGTAGCGAAAAACCCATTTTGAAGTTCGTTGTTACGAGGCAGTGCATCCGGGCACCGAAACGGACCCGTTTCGCTCCGTTTTGCATGCAGAAGGTACCGAAACGCGCCAAATCACTCCCTAACATCGTTTTGGGTCCAATGGAGGCTATTGGGTATGTTCGTGCGAAAAAATTCAACAGAAGTTCGGGGCGCGAAACAGTGCATTCGGGTGCCGAAACACCCGTTTTGCTTCGATTTTCGTGCAGTAGGTAACCGAATGCTCCAAAACACTCCCAAACATCATTTAGGGCCTAACGGAGTAGATTGGAAGTGTCCGTAGCGAAAAACCCATTTTGAAGTTCGTTGTTACGAGGCAGTGCATCCGGGCACCGAAACGGACCCGTTTCGCTCCGTTTTGCATGCAGAAGGTACCGAAACGCGCCAAATCACTCCCTAACATCGTTTTGGGTCCAATGGAGGCTATTGGGTATGTTCGTGCGAAAAAATTCAACAGAAGTTCGGGGCGCGAAACAGTGCATTCGGGTGCCGAAACACCCGTTTTGCTTCGATTTTCGTGCAGTAGGTAACCGAATGCTCCAAAACACTCCCAAACATCATTTAGGGCCTAACGGAGTAGATTGGAAGTGTCCGTAGCGAAAAACCCATTTTGAAGTTCGTTGTTACGAGGCAGTGCATCCGGGCACCGAAACGGACCCGTTTCGCTCCGTTTTGCATGCAGAAGGTACCGAAACGCGCCAAATCACTCCCTAACATCGTTTTGGGTCCAATGGAGGCTATTGGGTATGTTCGTGCGAAAAAATTCAACAGAAGTTCGGGGCGCGAAACAGTGCATTCGGGTGCCGAAACACCCGTTTTGCTTCGATTTTCGTGCAGTAGGTAACCGAATGCTCCAAAACACTCCCAAACATCATTTAGGGCCTAACGGAGTAGATTGGAAGTGTCCGTAGCGAAAAACCCATTTTGAAGTTCGTTGTTACGAGGCAGTGCATCCGGGCACCGAAACGGACCCGTTTCGCTCCGTTTTGCATGCAGAAGGTACCGAAACGCGCCAAATCACTCCCTAACATCGTTTTGGGTCCAATGGAGGCTATTGGGTATGTTCGTGCGAAAAAATTCAACAGAAGTTCGGGGCGCGAAACAGTGCATTCGGGTGCCGAAACACCCGTTTTGCTTCGATTTTCGTGCAGTAGGTAACCGAATGCTCCAAAACACTCCCAAACATCATTTAGGGCCTAACGGAGTAGATTGGAAGTGTCCGTAGCGAAAAACCCATTTTGAAGTTCGTTGTTACGAGGCAGTGCATCCGGGCACCGAAACGGACCCGTTTCGCTCCGTTTTGCATGCAGAAGGTACCGAAACGCGCCAAATCACTCCCTAACATCGTTTTGGGTCCAATGGAGGCTATTGGGTATGTTCGTGCGAAAAAATTCAACAGAAGTTCGGGGCGCGAAACAGTGCATTCGGGTGCCGAAACACCCGTTTTGCTTCGATTTTCGTGCAGTAGGTAACCGAATGCTCCAAAACACTCCCAAACATCATTTAGGGCCTAACGGAGTAGATTGGAAGTGTCCGTAGCGAAAAACCCATTTTGAAGTTCGTTGTTACGAGGCAGTGCATCCGGGCACCGAAACGGACCCGTTTCGCTCCGTTTTGCATGCAGAAGGTACCGAAACGCGCCAAATCACTCCCTAACATCGTTTTGGGTCCAATGGAGGCTATTGGGTATGTTCGTGCGAAAAAATTCAACAGAAGTTCGGGGCGCGAAACAGTGCATTCGGGTGCCGAAACACCCGTTTTGCTTCGATTTTCGTGCAGTAGGTAACCGAATGCTCCAAAACACTCCCAAACATCATTTAGGGCCTAACGGAGTAGATTGGAAGTGTCCGTAGCGAAAAACCCATTTTGAAGTTCGTTGTTACGAGGCAGTGCATCCGGGCACCGAAACGGACCCGTTTCGCTCCGTTTTGCATGCAGAAGGTACCGAAACGCGCCAAATCACTCCCTAACATCGTTTTGGGTCCAATGGAGGCTATTGGGTATGTTCGTGCGAAAAAATTCAACAGAAGTTCGGGGCGCGAAACAGTGCATTCGGGTGCCGAAACACCCGTTTTGCTTCGATTTTCGTGCAGTAGGTAACCGAATGCTCCAAAACACTCCCAAACATCATTTAGGGCCTAACGGAGTAGATTGGAAGTGTCCGTAGCGAAAAACCCATTTTGAAGTTCGTTGTTACGAGGCAGTGCATCCGGGCACCGAAACGGACCCGTTTCGCTCCGTTTTGCATGCAGAAGGTACCGAAACGCGCCAAATCACTCCCTAACATCGTTTTGGGTCCAATGGAGGCTATTGGGTATGTTCGTGCGAAAAAATTCAACAGAAGTTCGGGGCGCGAAACAGTGCATTCGGGTGCCGAAACACCCGTTTTGCTTCGATTTTCGTGCAGTAGGTAACCGAATGCTCCAAAACACTCCCAAACATCATTTAGGGCCTAACGGAGTAGATTGGAAGTGTCCGTAGCGAAAAACCCATTTTGAAGTTCGTTGTTACGAGGCAGTGCATCCGGGCACCGAAACGGACCCGTTTCGCTCCGTTTTGCATGCAGAAGGTACCGAAACGCGCCAAATCACTCCCTAACATCGTTTTGGGTCCAATGGAGGCTATTGGGTATGTTCGTGCGAAAAAATTCAACAGAAGTTCGGGGCGCGAAACAGTGCATTCGGGTGCCGAAACACCCGTTTTGCTTCGATTTTCGTGCAGTAGGTAACCGAATGCTCCAAAACACTCCCAAACATCATTTAGGGCCTAACGGAGTAGATTGGAAGTGTCCGTAGCGAAAAACCCATTTTGAAGTTCGTTGTTACGAGGCAGTGCATCCGGGCACCGAAACGGACCCGTTTCGCTCCGTTTTGCATGCAGAAGGTACCGAAACGCGCCAAATCACTCCCTAACATCGTTTTGGGTCCAATGGAGGCTATTGGGTATGTTCGTGCGAAAAAATTCAACAGAAGTTCGGGGCGCGAAACAGTGCATTCGGGTGCCGAAACACCCGTTTTGCTTCGATTTTCGTGCAGTAGGTAACCGAATGCTCCAAAACACTCCCAAACATCATTTAGGGCCTAACGGAGTAGATTGGAAGTGTCCGTAGCGAAAAACCCATTTTGAAGTTCGTTGTTACGAGGCAGTGCATCCGGGCACCGAAACGGACCCGTTTCGCTCCGTTTTGCATGCAGAAGGTACCGAAACGCGCCAAATCACTCCCTAACATCGTTTTGGGTCCAATGGAGGCTATTGGGTATGTTCGTGCGAAAAAATTCAACAGAAGTTCGGGGCGCGAAACAGTGCATTCGGGTGCCGAAACACCCGTTTTGCTTCGATTTTCGTGCAGTAGGTAACCGAATGCTCCAAAACACTCCCAAACATCATTTAGGGCCTAACGGAGTAGATTGGAAGTGTCCGTAGCGAAAAACCCATTTTGAAGTTCGTTGTTACGAGGCAGTGCATCCGGGCACCGAAACGGACCCGTTTCGCTCCGTTTTGCATGCAGAAGGTACCGAAACGCGCCAAATCACTCCCTAACATCGTTTTGGGTCCAATGGAGGCTATTGGGTATGTTCGTGCGAAAAAATTCAACAGAAGTTCGGGGCGCGAAACAGTGCATTCGGGTGCCGAAACACCCGTTTTGCTTCGATTTTCGTGCAGTAGGTAACCGAATGCTCCAAAACACTCCCAAACATCATTTAGGGCCTAACGGAGTAGATTGGAAGTGTCCGTAGCGAAAAACCCATTTTGAAGTTCGTTGTTACGAGGCAGTGCATCCGGGCACCGAAACGGACCCGTTTCGCTCCGTTTTGCATGCAGAAGGTACCGAAACGCGCCAAATCACTCCCTAACATCGTTTTGGGTCCAATGGAGGCTATTGGGTATGTTCGTGCGAAAAAATTCAACAGAAGTTCGGGGCGCGAAACAGTGCATTCGGGTGCCGAAACACCCGTTTTGCTTCGATTTTCGTGCAGTAGGTAACCGAATGCTCCAAAACACTCCCAAACATCATTTAGGGCCTAACGGAGTAGATTGGAAGTGTCCGTAGCGAAAAACCCATTTTGAAGTTCGTTGTTACGAGGCAGTGCATCCGGGCACCGAAACGGACCCGTTTCGCTCCGTTTTGCATGCAGAAGGTACCGAAACGCGCCAAATCACTCCCTAACATCGTTTTGGGTCCAATGGAGGCTATTGGGTATGTTCGTGCGAAAAAATTCAACAGAAGTTCGGGGCGCGAAACAGTGCATTCGGGTGCCGAAACACCCGTTTTGCTTCGATTTTCGTGCAGTAGGTAACCGAATGCTCCAAAACACTCCCAAACATCATTTAGGGCCTAACGGAGTAGATTGGAAGTGTCCGTAGCGAAAAACCCATTTTGAAGTTCGTTGTTACGAGGCAGTGCATCCGGGCACCGAAACGGACCCGTTTCGCTCCGTTTTGCATGCAGAAGGTACCGAAACGCGCCAAATCACTCCCTAACATCGTTTTGGGTCCAATGGAGGCTATTGGGTATGTTCGTGCGAAAAAATTCAACAGAAGTTCGGGGCGCGAAACAGTGCATTCGGGTGCCGAAACACCCGTTTTGCTTCGATTTTCGTGCAGTAGGTAACCGAATGCTCCAAAACACTCCCAAACATCATTTAGGGCCTAACGGAGTAGATTGGAAGTGTCCGTAGCGAAAAACCCATTTTGAAGTTCGTTGTTACGAGGCAGTGCATCCGGGCACCGAAACGGACCCGTTTCGCTCCGTTTTGCATGCAGAAGGTACCGAAACGCGCCAAATCACTCCCTAACATCGTTTTGGGTCCAATGGAGGCTATTGGGTATGTTCGTGCGAAAAAATTCAACAGAAGTTCGGGGCGCGAAACAGTGCATTCGGGTGCCGAAACACCCGTTTTGCTTCGATTTTCGTGCAGTAGGTAACCGAATGCTCCAAAACACTCCCAAACATCATTTAGGGCCTAACGGAGTAGATTGGAAGTGTCCGTAGCGAAAAACCCATTTTGAAGTTCGTTGTTACGAGGCAGTGCATCCGGGCACCGAAACGGACCCGTTTCGCTCCGTTTTGCATGCAGAAGGTACCGAAACGCGCCAAATCACTCCCTAACATCGTTTTGGGTCCAATGGAGGCTATTGGGTATGTTCGTGCGAAAAAATTCAACAGAAGTTCGGGGCGCGAAACAGTGCATTCGGGTGCCGAAACACCCGTTTTGCTTCGATTTTCGTGCAGTAGGTAACCGAATGCTCCAAAACACTCCCAAACATCATTTAGGGCCTAACGGAGTAGATTGGAAGTGTCCGTAGCGAAAAACCCATTTTGAAGTTCGTTGTTACGAGGCAGTGCATCCGGGCACCGAAACGGACCCGTTTCGCTCCGTTTTGCATGCAGAAGGTACCGAAACGCGCCAAATCACTCCCTAACATCGTTTTGGGTCCAATGGAGGCTATTGGGTATGTTCGTGCGAAAAAATTCAACAGAAGTTCGGGGCGCGAAACAGTGCATTCGGGTGCCGAAACACCCGTTTTGCTTCGATTTTCGTGCAGTAGGTAACCGAATGCTCCAAAACACTCCCAAACATCATTTAGGGCCTAACGGAGTAGATTGGAAGTGTCCGTAGCGAAAAACCCATTTTGAAGTTCGTTGTTACGAGGCAGTGCATCCGGGCACCGAAACGGACCCGTTTCGCTCCGTTTTGCATGCAGAAGGTACCGAAACGCGCCAAATCACTCCCTAACATCGTTTTGGGTCCAATGGAGGCTATTGGGTATGTTCGTGCGAAAAAATTCAACAGAAGTTCGGGGCGCGAAACAGTGCATTCGGGTGCCGAAACACCCGTTTTGCTTCGATTTTCGTGCAGTAGGTAACCGAATGCTCCAAAACACTCCCAAACATCATTTAGGGCCTAACGGAGTAGATTGGAAGTGTCCGTAGCGAAAAACCCATTTTGAAGTTCGTTGTGCAAAAAATTCAACAGAAGTTCGGGCGCGAAACAGTGCATTCGGTGCCGAAACACCCGTTCGCTTCGATTTTCGTGCAAGTAGTTAACCGAATGCTCCAAAACACTCCCAAACATCATTTAGGCCTAACGGAGTAGATTGGAAGTGTCCGTGGCGAAAAACCATTTGAAGTTCGTTGTTACGAGGCAGTGCATCCGGGCACCGAAACGGACCCGTTTCGCTCCGTTTTGCATGCAGAAGGTACCGAAACGCGCCAAAATCACTCCCTAACATCGTTTTGGGTCCAATGGAGGCTATTGGGTATGTTCGGCGAAAAAAATTCAACAGAAGTTCGGTGGGCGCAAACAGTGCATTCGGGTGCCGAAACACCCGTTTTTGCTTCGATTTTCGGTGCAGTAGGGTAACCGAATGCTCCAAAAACACTCCCAAAACATCATTTAGGGCCTAACGGAGAGTAGATTGGAAGTGTCCCGTAGCGAAAAACCATTTTGAAGTTCGTTGTTACGAGGCCAGTGCATCCGGGCACCGAAAACGGACCCGTTTCGCTCCGTTTTGCATGCAGAAGGTACCGAAACGCGCCAAATCACTCCCTAACATCGTTTGGGTCCAATGGAGGCTATTGGCATGTTCGTGCGAAAAAATTCAACAGAAGTTCGGGGCGCGAAAACAGTGCATTCGGTGCCGAAACACCCGTTTTGCTTCGATTTTCGTGCTGTAGGTAACCGAATGCTCCAAAACACTCCCAAACATCATTTAGGGCCTAACGAGTAGATTGGAAGTGTCCGTAGCGAAAAAACCATTATGAAGTTGGTTGTTACGAGGCAGTGCATCCAGGTGCACCGAAAACGGGCCCGTTTCGCTCCGTTTTGCATGCAGAAGGTACCGAAACGCGCCAAATCACTCCCTAACATCGTTTTGGGTCCAATGGAGGCTATTGGGCATGTTCGTGCGAAAAAATTCAACAGAAGTTCGGGGCGCGAAACAGTGCATTCGGTGCCGAAACACCCGTTTTGCTTCGATTTTCGTGCTGTAGGTAACCGAATGCTCCAAAACACTCCCAAACATCATTTAGGGCCTAACGGAGTAGATTGGAAGTGTCCGTAGCGAAAAACCCATTTTGAAGTTGGTTGTTACGAGGCAGTGCATCCGGGCACCGAAACGGGCCCGTTTCGCTCCGTTTTGCATGCAGAAGGTACCGAAACGCGCCAAATCACTCCCTAACATCGTTTTGGGTCCAATGGAGGCTATTGGGCATGTTCGTGCGAAAAAATTCAACAGAAGTTCGGGCGCGAAACAGTGCATTCGGGTGCCGAAACACCCGTTTTGCTTCGATTTTCGTGCTGTAGGTAACCGAATGCTCCAAAACACTCCCAAACATCATTTAGGGCCTAACGGAGTAGATTGGAAGTGTCCGTAGCGAAAAACCCATTTGAAGTTGGTTGTTACGAGCAGTGCATCCGGGCACCGAAACGGGCCCGTTTCGCTCCGTTTTGCATGCAGAAGGTACCGAAACGCGCCAAATCACTCCCTAACATCGTTTTGGGTCCAATGGAGGCTATTGGGTATGTTCGTGCGAAAAAATTCAAACAGAAGTTCGGGGCGCGAAACAGTGCATTCGGTGCCGAAACACCCGTTTTGCTTCGATTTTCGTGCTGTAGGTAACCGAATGCTCCAAAACACTCCCAAACATCATTTAGGGGCCTAACGGAGTAGATTGGAAGTGTCCGTAGCGAAAAACCCATTTTGAAGTTGGTTGTTACGAGGCAGTGCATCGGGCACCGAAACGGGCCCGTTTCGCTCCGTTTTGCATGCAGAAGGTACCGAAACGCGCCAAATCACTCCCTAACATCGTTTTGGTCCAATGAGGCCTATTCGCGTGTTCGTGCGAAAAAATTCAACAGAAGTTCGCGGCGCGAAAACAGGCATTCGGGTGTTCAAACCCGTTACAATCGATTTTCGTGCGTATGTAGCCCGTCTGCTCCAAAACACTGCCAAACATCATTTAGGGTCTAACGGAGTAGATTGGAAGTGTCCGTACGAACGCATTTTGAAGTTGCGTTGTTACGAGGCAGTGCATCCGGGCACCGAAAATCGTTTCGCTCCGTTTTGCATGCAGAAGTTACCGAACGCGCCAAATCACTCCCTAACATCGTTTTGGGTCCAATGGAGGCTATTGGGTATGTTCGTGCGAAAAAATTCAACAGAAGTTCGGGGCGCGAAACAGTGCATTCGTTCCAGTGCCGAAACACCCGTTTTGCTTCGATTTTCGTGCAGTAGGTAACCGAATGCTCCAAAACACTCCCAAACATCATTTAGCTCCATCCTAACGGAGTAGATTGGAAGTGTCCGTAGCGAAAATCCCCATTTTGAAGTTCGTTATACGAGGCAGTGCATCCGGGCACCGAAACGAGCCCGTTTCGCTCCGTTTTGCATGCAGAAGAGTACCGAAACGCGCCCAAATCACTCCCTAACATCGTTTTGGTCCAATGGAGCTAATTGGGCATGTTCTGTGAGAAAAATTCAACAGAAGTTCGGGGCGCGAAACAGTGCGTTCGGGTGCCGAAACACCCGTTTTGCTTCGATTTTGTGCAGTAGGTAACCGAATGCTCCAAAAACACTCCCAAACATCATTTAGGGCCTAACGGAGTAGATTGGAAGTGTCCGTAGCGAAAAAGCTCAGTTTGAAATTCGTTGTTACGAGGCAGTGCATCCGGGCACCGAAACAGGACCCGTTTGCTCCGTTTTCATGCAGAAGGTACCGAAACGTGCCAAATCCGCTCCCTACATCGTTTTGGTGCAATGGATTCTTCTGTGCATGTTCGAGTTCGGGCACGCTAAAGTGCCGATCGCCCGTTTGCTCGCTTCAGTGCAGTACTACGAATGCTCCACACTACCCAATCATCAGTTTAGGGTCCTAACGGAATTCTTGGAAGTTCGCCGGTCCTGCAGCAAAAACCCATTTGAAGTGGGCGTTGTTACGAGGCAGTGCATCCGGGCACCGAAACGGGACCCGTTTTCGCTCCGTTTTGCATGCAGAAGGTACCGAAACGCAGCCAAATCACTCCCTAACATCGTTTTGGGTCCAACGGAGACGCCTATTCGGCTGTGTCCGTGCGAACCTCAAAATTCAACAGAAGCTTTGCGCGAAACAGTGCATTCGGGTCCAGAAACACCCGTTTTGCTTCGGTGCGTGCAGTAGGTCACCGAATGCTCCAAAACACTCCAAACATCAAGGAGGGCCTAACGGAGTAGATTGTAAGTGTCCGTAGCGAAAAACCCATTTTTGCAAGTTCGTTGTTACGAGGCAGTGCATCCGGCACCGAAACGGAGTAGTTTCGCTCCGTTTTGCATGCAGAGCGTACCAGAAACGCCCACAAATCACTCCCTAACATCGTTTTGGGTCCAATGGAGGCTATTGCATATGTTCGTGCGAAAAAATTCAACAGAAGTTCGGGGCGCAAAACAGTGCATCTCGGGTGCCGAAACACCCGTTTTGCTTCGATTTCGTGCTATAGGTAACCGAATGCTCCGAAACACTCCCAAACATCATTTAGGGCCTAACGCGAAGGTAGATTGGAAGTGTCCGTAGCGAAAAACCATTTTGAAGTTCGTTGTTACGAGGCAGTGCATCCAAGCACACGAAACGGACACCGTTTCGCTCCGTTTTGCAGCATGCAGAAAGGTACCGACAACGCGCCAAATCACTCCCTAAACATCGTTTGGGTCCAATGGAGGCTATTGAGTATGTTCGTGCGAAAAAATTCAACAGAAGTTCGGGGCGCGAAACAGTGCATTCGGGTGCCGAAACACCATTTTGCTCCGATTTTTCATCGCAGTAGGGACCGAAATGCTCCAAAACACTCCCAAACATCATTTAGGGCCTAACGGAAGTAGAATTGGAAGTGTCCGTAGCGAAAAACCCATTTTGAAGACGTCGTTGTTACGAGGCAGTGCATCCGGGCACCGAAACAGACCCGTTTCGCTCCGTTTTGCATGCAGAAGGTACCAACCGAAACGCTCCAAATCACTCCCTAACATCGTTTTGGGTCCAATGGAGGCTATTAGGGCATGTTCGTGCAAAAAATTCAATCAAATATCGGGGCGCGAAACAGTGCATCTCGGGTGCCGAAACACCCGTTTTGCTTCCGATTTTCGTGCTTGTAGGTAACCGAATGCTCCAAAACACTCCCAAAACATCATTTAGGGCCTAACGGAGTTAGATTGGAAGTGTCGTGGCAAAACCCATTTTGAAGTTGGTTGTACGAGGCAGTGCATCCGGGCACCGAAACGGGCCCGTTTCGCTCCGTTTGCGTGAGAAGGTACCGAAACGCGCCAAATCACTCCCTAACATCGTTTGGGTCCAACGGAGCTATTGGGCAATGTTTCGTGCGAAAAAATTCAACAGAAGTTCGGGGCGCGAAACAGTGCATCTGGGTGCCGAAACACCCGTTTTGCTTCGATTTTCGTGCTGTAGGTAACCGAATGCTCCAAAACACTCCCAAACATCATTTAGGGCCTAACGGAGTAGATTGGAAGTGTCCGTGGCGAAAAACCCATTTTTGAAGTTGGTTGTTGACGAGGCAGTGCATCCGGGCACCGGAACGGGCCCGTTTCGCTCCGTTTTGCATGCAGAAGGTACCGAAACGCGCCAAATCACTCCCTAACATCGTTTTGGGTCCAATGGAGGCTATTGGGCATGTTCGTGCGAAAAAATTCAACAGAAGTTCGGGGCGCGAAACAGTGCATCCGGGTGCCGAAACACCCGTTTTGCTTCGATTTTCGTGCTGTAGGTAACCGAATGCTCCAAAACACTCCCAATCATCATTTAGGGCCTAACGGAGTAGATTGGAAGTGTCCGTGGCGAAAAACCCATTTTGAAGTTGGTTGTTACGAGGCAGTGCATCCGGGCACCGAAACGGGCCCGTTTCGCTCCGTTTTGCATGCAGAAGGTACCGAAACGCGCCAAATCACTCCCTAACATCGTTTTGGGTCCAATGGAGGCTATTGGGCATGTTCGTGCGAAAAAATTCAACAGAAGTTCGGGGCGCGAAACAGTGCACCCGGGTGCCGAAACACCCGTTTTGCTTCGATTTTCGTGCTGTAGGTAACCGAATGCTCCAAAACACTCCCAAACATCATTTAGGGCCTAACGGAGTAGATTGGAAAATGGTCCGTGGCCGAAAAACCCATTTTGAAGTTGTTGTTACGACGGCAGTGCATCCGGGCACCGAAACGGGACCGTTTCGCTCCGTTTTGCATGCAGAAGGGAACCGAAAACGCGCCAAATCACTCCCTAACATCGTTTTGGGGTCCAATGGAGGCTATTGGGCATGTTTTCGTGCGAAAAAATTCAACAGAAGTTCGGGGCGGCGAAACAGTGCACCGGGTGCCGAAACACCCGTTTTGCTTCGATTTTCGTGCTGTTGGTAACCGAATGCTCCAAAACACTCCCAAACATCATTTAGGGCCTAACGGAGTAGATTGGAAGTGTCCGTGGCGAAAAACCCATTTTGAAGTTGGTTGTTACGAGGCAGTGCATCCGGGCACCGAAACGGGCCCGTTTCGCTCCGTTTTGCATGCAGAAGGTACCGAAACGCGCCAAATCACTCCCTAACATCGTTTTGGGTCCAATGGAGGCTATTGGGCATGTTCGTGCGAAAAAATTCAACAGAAGTTCGGGGCGCGAAACAGTGCATCCGGGTGCCGAAACACCCGTTTTGCTTCGATTTTCCTGCTGTAGGTAACCGAATGCTCCAAAACACTCCCAAACATCATTTAGGGCCTAACGGAGTAGATTGGAAGTGTCCGTGGCGAAAAACCCATTTTGAAGTTGGTTGTTACGAGGCAGTGCATCGGGCACCGAAACGGGCCCGTTTCGCTCCGTTTTGCATGCGAAGGTACCGAAACGCGCCAAATCACTCCCTAACATCGTTTTGGGTCCAATGGAGGCTATTGGGCATGTTCGTGCGAAAAAATCAACAGAAGTTCGGGGCGCGAAACAGTGCATCCGGGTGCCGAAACACCCGTTTTGCTTCGATTTTCGTGCTGTAGGTAACCGAATGCTCCAAAACACTCCCAATCATCATTTAGGGCCTAACGGAGTAGATTGGAAGTGTCCGTGGCGAAAAACCCATTTGAAGTTGGTTGTTACGAGGCAGTGCATCCGGGCACCGAAACGGGCCCGTTTCGCTCCGTTTTGCATGCAGAAGGTACCGAAACGCGCCAAATCACTCCCTAACATCGTTTGGGTCCAATGGAGGCTATTGGGCATGTTCGTGCGAAAAAATTCAACAGAAGTTCGGGGCGCGAAACAGTGCATTCGGGTGCCGAAACACCCGTTTTGCTTCGATTTCGTGCTGTAGGTAACCGAATGCTCCAAAACACTCCCAAACATCATTTAGGGCCTAACGGAGTAGATTGGAAGTGTCCGTGGCGAAAAACCCATTTTGAAGTTGGTTGTTACGAGGCAGTGCATCCGAGCACCGAAACGGGCCCGTTTCGCTCCGTTTTGCGTGCAGAAGGTACCGAAACGCGCAAATCACTCCCTAACATCGTTTGGGTCCAATGGAGGCTATTGGGCATGTTCGTGCGAAAAAATTCAACAGAAGTTCGGGGCGCGAAACAGTGCATTCGGGTGCCGAAACACCCGTTTTGCTTCGATTTCGTGCTGTAGGTAACCGAATGCTCCAAAACACTCCAAACATCATTTAGGGCCTAACGGAGTAGATTGAAGTGTCCGTGGCGAAAAACCCATTTTGAAGTTGGTTGTTACGAGGCAGTGCATCCGGGCACCGAAACGGCCCGTTTGCTCCGTTTTGCATGCAGAAGGTACCGAAACGCGCCAAATCACTCCCTAACATCGTTTTGGGTCCAATGGAGGCTATTGGGCATGTTCGTGCGAAAAAATTCAACAGAAGTTCGGGGCGCGAAACAGTGCATTCGGGTGCCGAAACAACCCGTTTTGCTTCGATTTTCGTGCTGTAGGTAACCGAATGCTCCAAAACACTCCCAAACATCATTTAGGGCCTAACGGAGTAGATTGGAAGTGTCCGTGGCGAAAAACCCATTTTGAAGTTGGTTGTTACGAGGCAGTGCATCCGGGCACCGAAACGGGCCCGTTTCGCTCCGTTTGCATGCAGAAGGTACCGAAACGCGCCAAATCACTCCCTAACATCGTTTTGGGTCCAATGGAGGCTATTGGGCATGTTCGTGCGAAAAATTCAACAGAAGTTCGGGGCGCGAAACAGTGCATCGGGTGCCGAAACACCCGTTTTGCTTCGATTTTCGTGCTGTAGGTAACCGAATGCTCCAAAACACTCCCAAACATCATTTAGGGCCTAACGGAGTAGATTGGAAGTGTCCGTAGCGAAAAACCCATTTTGAAGTTGGTTGTTACGAGGCAGTGCATCCGGGCACCGAAACGGGCCCGTTTCGCTCCGTTTTGCATGCAGAAGGTACCGAAACGCGCCAAATCACTCCCTAACATCGTTTTGGGTCCAATGGAGGCTATTGGGCATGTTCGTGCGAAAAAATTCAACAGAAGTTCGGGGCGCGAAACAGTGCATTCGGGTGCCGAAACACCCGTTTGCTTCGATTTTCGTGCTGTAGGTAACCGAATGCTCCAAAACACTCCCAAACATCATTTAGGGCCTAACGGAGTAGATTGGAAGTGTCCGTGGCGAAAAACCCATTTTGAAGTTGGTTGTTACGAGGCAGTGCATCCGGGCACCGAAACGGGCCCGTTTCGCTCCGTTTTGCATGCAGAAGGTACCGAAACGCGCCAAATCACTCCCTAACATCGTTTTGGGTCCAATGGAGGCTATTGGGCATGTTCGTGCGAAAAAATTCAACAGAAGTTCGGGGCGCGAAACAGTGCATTCGGGTGCCGAAACACCCGTTTTGCTTCGATTTTCGTGCTGTAGGTAACCGAATGCTCCAAAACACTCCCAAACATCATTTAGGGCCTAACGGAGTAGATTGGAAGTGTCCGTGGCGAAAAACCCATTTTGAAGTTGGTTGTTACGAGGCAGTGCATCCGGGCACCGAAACGGGCCCGTTTCGCTCCGTTTTGCATGCAGAAGGTACCGAAACGCGCCAAATCACTCCCTAACATCGTTTTGGGTCCAATGGAGGCTATTGGGCATGTTCGTGCGAAAAAATTCAACAGAAGTTCGGGGCGCGAAACAGTGCATTCGGGTGCCGAAACACCCGTTTTGCTTCGATTTTCGTGCTGTAGGTAACCGAATGCTCCAAAACACTCCCAAACATCATTTAGGGCCTAACGGAGTAGATTGGAAGTGTCCGTGGCGAAAAACCCATTTTGAAGTTGGTTGTTACGAGGCAGTGCATCCGGGCACCGAAACGGGCCCGTTTCGCTCCGTTTTGCATGCAGAAGGTACCGAAACGCGCCAAATCACTCCCTAACATCGTTTTGGGTCCAATGGAGGCTATTGGGCATGTTCGTGCGAAAAAATTCAACAGAAGTTCGGGGCGCGAAACAGTGCATCGGGTGCCGAAACACCCGTTTTGCTTCGATTTTCGTGCTGTAGGTAACCGAATGCTCCAAAACACTCCCAATCATCATTTAGGGCCTAACGGAGTAGATTGGAAGTGTCCGTGGCGAAAAACCCATTTTGAAGTTGGTTGTTACGAGGCAGTGCATCCGGCACCGAAACGGGCCCGTTTCGCTCCGTTTTGCATGCAGAAGGTACCGAAACGCGCCAAATCACTCCCTAACATCGTTTTGGGTCCAATGGAGGCTATTGGGCATGTTCGTTGCGAAAAAATTCAACAGAAGTTCGGGGCGCGAAACAGTGCATCGGGTGCCGAAACACCCGTTTTGCTTCGATTTTCGTGCTGTAGGTAACCGAATGCTCCAAAACACTCCCAAACATCATTTAGGGCCTAACGGAGTAGATTGGAAGTGTCCGTGGCGAAAAACCCATTTTGAAGTTGGTTGTTACGAGGCAGTGCATCCGGGCACCGAAACGGGCCCGTTTCGCTCCGTTTTGCATGCAGAAGGTACCGAAACGCGCCAAATCACTCCCTAACATCGTTTTGGGTCCAATGGAGGCTATTGGGCATGTTCGTGCGAAAAAATTCAACAGAAGTTCGGGGCGCGAAACAGTGCATTCGGGTGCCGAAACACCCGTTTTGCTTCGATTTTCGTGCTGTAGGTAACCGAATGCTCCAAAACACTCCCAAACATCATTTAGGGCCTAACGGAGTAGATTGGAAGTGTCCGTGGCGAAAAACCCATTTTGAAGTTGGTTGTTACGAGGCAGTGCATCCGGGCACCGAAACGGGCCCGTTTCGCTCCGTTTTGCATGCAGAAGGTACCGAAACGCGCCAAATCACTCCCTAACATCGTTTTGGGTCCAATGGAGGCTATTGGGCATGTTCGTGCGAAAAATTCAACAGAAGTTCGGGGCGCGAAACAGTGCATTCGGGTGCCGAAACACCCGTTTTGCTTCGATTTTCGTGCTGTAGGTAACCGAATGCTCCAAAACACTCCCAATCATCATTTAGGGCCTAACGGAGTAGATTGGAAGTGTCCGTAGCGAAAAACCCATTTTGAAGTTGGTTGTTACGAGGCAGTGCATCCGGGCACCGAAACGGGCCCGTTTCGCTCCGTTTTGCATGCAGAAGGTACCGAAACGCGCCAAATCACTCCCTAACATCGTTTTGGGTCAATGGAGGCTATTGGGCATGTTCGTGCGAAAAAATTCAACAGAAGTTCGGGGCGCGAAACAGTGCATTCGGGTGCCGAAACACCCGTTTTGCTTCGATTTTCGTGCTGTAGGTAACCGAATGCTCCAAAACACTCCCAAACATCATTTAGGGCCTAACGGAGTAGATTGGAAGTGTCCGTAGCGAAAAACCCATTTTGAAGTTGGTTGTTACGAGGCAGTGCATCCGGGCACCGAAACGGGCCCGTTTCGCTCCGTTTTGCATGCAGAAGGTACCGAAACGCGCCAAATCACTCCCTAACATCGTTTTGGGTCCAATGGAGGCTATTGGGCATGTTCGTGCGAAAAAATTCAACAGAAGTTCGGGGCGCGAAACAGTGCATTCGGGTGCCGAAACACCCGTTTTGCTTCGATTTTCGTGCTGTAGGTAACCGAATGCTCCAAAACACTCCCAATCATCATTTAGGGCCTAACGGAGTAGATTGGAAGTGTCCGTAGCGAAAAACCCATTTTGAAGTTGGTTGTTACGAGGCAGTGCATCCGAGCACCGAAACGGGCCCGTTTCGCTCCGTTTTGCATGCAGAAGGTACCGAAACGCGCCAAATCACTCCCTAACATCGTTTTGGGTCCAATGGAGGCTATTGGGCATGTTCGTTCGAAAAATTCAACAGAAGTTCGCGGCGCGAAACAGTGCATTCGGGTGCCGAAACACCCGTTTTGCTTCGATTTTCGTGCTGTAGGTAACCGAATGCTCCAAAACACTCCCAATCATCATTTAGGGCCTAACGGAGTAGATTGCAAGTGTCCGTAGCGAAAAACCCATTTTGAAGTTGGTTGTTACGAGGCAGTGCATCCGGGCACCGAAACGGGCCCGTTTCGCTCCGTTTTGCATGCAGAAGGTACCGAAACGCGCCAAATCACTCCCTAACATCGTTTTGGGTCAATGGAGGCTATTGGGCATGTTCGTGCGAAAAAATTCAACAGAAGTTCGGGGCGCGAAACAGTGCATTCGGGTGCCGAAACACCCGTTTTGCTTCGATTTTCGTGCTGTAGGTAACCGAATGCTCCAAAACACTCCCAATCATCATTTAGGGCCTAACGGAGTAGATTGCAAGTGTCCGTAGCGAAAAACCCATTTTGAAGTTGGTTGTTACGAGGCAGTGCATCCGGGCACCGAAACGGGCCCGTTTCGCTCCGTTTTGCATGCAGAAGGTACCGAAACGCGCCAAATCACTCCCTAACATCGTTTTGGGTCCAATGGAGGCTATTGGGCATGTTCGTTCGAAAAAATTCAACAGAAGTTCGCGGCGCGAAACAGTGCATTCGGGTGCCGAAACACCCGTTTTGCTTCGATTTTCGTGCTGTAGGCAACCGAATGCTCCAAAACACTCCCAATCATCATTTAGGGCCTAACGGAGTAGATTGCAAGTGTCCGTAGCGAAAAACCCATTTTGAAGTTGGTTGTTACGAGGCAGTGCATCCGAGCACCGAAACGGGCCCGTTTCGCTCCGTTTTGCATGCAGAAGGTACCGAAACGCGCCAAATCACTCCCTAACATCGTTTTGGGTCCAATGGAGGCTATTGGGCATGTTCGTTCGAAAAAATTCAACAGAAGTTCGCGGCGCGAAACAGTGCATTCGGGTGCCGAAACACCCGTTTTGCTTCGATTTCGTGCTGTAGGTAACCGAATGCTCCAAAACACTCCCAAACATCATTTAGGGCCTAACGGAGTAGATTGGAAGTGTCCGTAGCGAAAAACCCATTTTGAAGTTGGTTGTTACGAGGCAGTGCATCCGAGCACCGAAACGGGCCCGTTTCGCTCCGTTTTGCATGCAGAAGGTACCGAAACGCGCCAAATCACTCCCTAACATCGTTTTGGGTCCAATGGAGGCTATTGGGCATGTTCGTTCGAAAAATTCAACAGAAGTTCGGGGCGCGAAACAGTGCATTCGGGTGCCGAAACACCCGTTTTGCTTCGATTTCGTGCTGTAGGTAACCGAATGCTCCAAAACACTCCCAATCATCATTTAGGGCCTAACGGAGTAGATTGGAAGTGTCCGTAGCGAAAAACCCATTTTGAAGTTGGTTGTTACGAGGCAGTGCATCCGGGCACCGAAACGGGCCCGTTTCGCTCCGTTTTGCATGCAGAAGGTACCGAAACGCGCCAAATCACTCCCTAACATCGTTTTGGGTCAATGGAGGCTATTGGGCATGTTCGTGCGAAAAAATTCAACAGAAGTTCGGGGCGCGAAACAGTGCATTCGGGTGCCGAAACACCCGTTTTGCTTCGATTTTCGTGCTGTAGGTAACCGAATGCTCCAAAACACTCCCAATCATCATTTAGGGCCTAACGGAGTAGATTGGAAGTGTCCGTAGCGAAAAACCCATTTTGAAGTTGGTTGTTACGAGGCAGTGCATCCGGGCACCGAAACGGGCCCGTTTCGCTCCGTTTTGCATGCAGAAGGTACCGAAACGCGCCAAATCACTCCCTAACATCGTTTTGGGTCAATTGGAGGCTATTGGGCATGTTCGTTCGAAAATATTCAACAGAAGTTCGCGGCGCGAAACAGTGCATTCGGGTGCCGAAACACCCGTTTTGCTTCGATTTTCGTGCTGTAGGTAACCGAATGCTCCAAAACACTCCCAATCATCATTTAGGGCCTAACGGAGTAGATTGCAAGTGTCCGTAGCGAAAAACCCATTTTGAAGTTGGTTGTTACGAGGCAGTGCATCCGGGCACCGAAACGGGCCCGTTTCGCTCCGTTTTGCATGCAGAAGGTACCGAAACGCGCCAAATCACTCCCTAACATCGTTTTGGGTCAATTGGAGGCTATTGGGCATGTTCGTTCGAAAATATTCAACAGAAGTTCGCGGCGCGAAACAGTGCATTCGGGTGCCGAAACACCCGTTTTGCTTCGATTTTCGTGCTGTAGGTAACCGAATGCTCCAAAACACTCCCAATCATCATTTAGGGCCTAACGGAGTAGATTGCAAGTGTCCGTAGCGAAAAACCCATTTTGAAGTTGGTTGTTACGAGGCAGTGCATCCGGGCACCGAAACGGGCCCGTTTCGCTCCGTTTTGCATGCAGAAGGTACCGAAACGCGCCAAATCACTCCCTAACATCGTTTTGGGTCCAATGGAGGCTATTGGGCATGTTCGTGCGAAAAATTCAACAGAAGTTCGGGGCGCGAAACAGTGCATTCGGGTGCCGAAACACCCGTTTTGCTTCGATTTCGTGCTGTAGGTAACCGAATGCTCCAAAACACTCCCAATCATCATTTAGGGCCTAACGGAGTAGATTGGAAGTGTCCGTAGCGAAAAACCCATTTTGAAGTTGGTTGTTACGAGGCAGTGCATCCGAGCACCGAAACGGGCCCGTTTCGCTCCGTTTTGCATGCAGAAGGTACCGAAACGCGCCAAATCACTCCCTAACATCGTTTTGGGTCCAATGGAGGCTATTGGGCATGTTCGTTCGAAAAAATTCAACAGAAGTTCGCGGCGCGAAACAGTGCATTCGGGTGCCGAAACACCCGTTTTGCTTCGATTTCGTGCTGTAGGTAACCGAATGCTCCAAAACACTCCCAATCATCATTTAGGGCCTAACGGAGTAGATTGGAAGTGTCCGTAGCGAAAAACCCATTTTGAAGTTGGTTGTTACGAGGCAGTGCATCCGGGCACCGAAACGGGCCCGTTTCGCTCCGTTTTGCATGCAGAAGGTACCGAAACGCGCCAAATCACTCCCTAACATCGTTTTGGGTCCAATGGAGGCTATTGGGCATGTTCGTGCGAAAAAATTCAACAGAAGTTCGGGGCGCGAAACAGTGCATTCGGGTGCCGAAACACCCGTTTTGCTTCGATTTTCGTGCTGTAGGTAACCGAATGCTCCAAAACACTCCCAATCATCATTTAGGGCCTAACGGAGTAGATTGGAAGTGTCCGTAGCGAAAAACCCATTTTGAAGTTGGTTGTTACGAGGCAGTGCATCCGAGCACCGAAACGGGCCCGTTTCGCTCCGTTTTGCATGCAGAAGGTACCGAAACGCGCCAAATCACTCCCTAACATCGTTTTGGGTCCAATGGAGGCTATTGGGCATGTTCGTTCGAAAAAATTCAACAGAAGTTCGCGGCGCGAAACAGTGCATTCGGGTGCCGAAACACCCGTTTTGCTTCGATTTTCGTGCTGTAGGTAACCGAATGCTCCAAAACACTCCCAATCATCATTTAGGGCCTAACGGAGTAGATTGGAAGTGTCCGTAGCGAAAAACCCATTTTGAAGTTGGTTGTTACGAGGCAGTGCATCCGGGCACCGAAACGGGCCCGTTTCGCTCCGTTTTGCATGCAGAAGGTACCGAAACGCGCCAAATCACTCCCTAACATCGTTTTGGGTCAATGGAGGCTATTGGGCATGTTCGTGCGAAAAAATTCAACAGAAGTTCGGGGCGCGAAACAGTGCATTCGGGTGCCGAAACACCCGTTTTGCTTCGATTTTCGTGCTGTAGGTAACCGAATGCTCCAAAACACTCCCAATCATCATTTAGGGCCTAACGGAGTAGATTGGAAGTGTCCGTAGCGAAAAACCCATTTTGAAGTTGGTTGTTACGAGGCAGTGCATCCGGGCACCGAAACGGGCCCGTTTCGCTCCGTTTTGCATGCAGAAGGTACCGAAACGCGCCAAATCACTCCCTAACATCGTTTTGGGTCCAATGGAGGCTATTGGGCATGTTCGTTCGAAAAAATTCAACAGAAGTTCGGGGCGCGAAACAGTGCATTCGGGTGCCGAAACACCCGTTTTGCTTCGATTTTCGTGCTGTAGGTAACCGAATGCTCCAAAACACTCCCAATCATCATTTAGGGCCTAACGGAGTAGATTGGAAGTGTCCGTAGCGAAAAACCCATTTTGAAGTTGGTTGTTACGAGGCAGTGCATCCGGGCACCGAAACGGGCCCGTTTCGCTCCGTTTTGCATGCAGAAGGTACCGAAACGCGCCAAATCACTCCCTAACATCGTTTTGGGTCCAATGGAGGCTATTGGGCATGTTCGTGCGAAAAAATTCAACAGAAGTTCGGGGCGCGAAACAGTGCATTCGGGTGCCGAAACACCCGTTTTGCTTCGATTTTCGTGCTGTAGGTAACCGAATGCTCCAAAACACTCCCAAACATCATTTAGGGCCTAACGGAGTAGATTGGAAGTGTCCGTAGCGAAAAACCCATTTTGAAGTTGGTTGTTACGAGGCAGTGCATCCGGGCACCGAAACGGGCCCGTTTCGCTCCGTTTTGCATGCAGAAGGTACCGAAACGCGCCAAATCACTCCCTAACATCGTTTTGGGTCCAATGGAGGCTATTGGGCATGTTCGTGCGAAAAAATTCAACAGAAGTTCGGGGCGCGAAACAGTGCATTCGGGTGCCGAAACACCCGTTTTGCTTCGATTTTCGTGCTGTAGGTAACCGAATGCTCCAAAACACTCCCAATCATCATTTAGGGCCTAACGGAGTAGATTGGAAGTGTCCGTAGCGAAAAACCCATTTTGAAGTTGGTTGTTACGAGGCAGTGCATCCGGGCACCGAAACGGGCCCGTTTCGCTCCGTTTTGCATGCAGAAGGTACCGAAACGCGCCAAATCACTCCCTAACATCGTTTTGGGTCCAATGGAGGCTATTGGGCATGTTCGTGCGAAAAAATTCAACAGAAGTTCGGGGCGCGAAACAGTGCATTCGGGTGCCGAAACACCCGTTTTGCTTCGATTTTCGTGCTGTAGGTAACCGAATGCTCCAAAACACTCCCAATCATCATTTAGGGCCTAACGGAGTAGATTGGAAGTGTCCGTAGCGAAAAACCCATTTTGAAGTTGGTTGTTACGAGGCAGTGCATCCGGGCACCGAAACGGGCCCGTTTCGCTCCGTTTTGCATGCAGAAGGTACCGAAACGCGCCAAATCACTCCCTAACATCGTTTTGGGTCCAATGGAGGCTATTGGGCATGTTCGTTCGAAAAATTCAACAGAAGTTCGGGGCGCGAAACAGTGCATTCGGGTGCCGAAACACCCGTTTTGCTTCGATTTTCGTGCTGTAGGTAACCGAATGCTCCAAAACACTCCCAAACATCATTTAGGGCCTAACGGAGTAGATTGGAAGTGTCCGTAGCGAAAAACCCATTTTGAAGTTGGTTGTTACGAGGCAGTGCATCCGGCACCGAAACGGGCCCGTTTCGCTCCGTTTTGCATGCAGAAGGTACCGAAACGCGCCAAATCACTCCCTAACATCGTTTTGGGTCCAATGGAGGCTATTGGGCATGTTCGTGCGAAAAAATTCAACAGAAGTTCGGGGCGCGAAACAGTGCATTCGGGTGCCGAAACACCCGTTTTGCTTCGATTTCGTGCTGTAGGTAACCGAATGCTCCAAAACACTCCCAAACATCATTTAGGGCCTAACGGAGTAGATTGGAAGTGTCCGTAGCGAAAAACCCATTTTGAAGTTGGTTGTTACGAGGCAGTGCATCCGGGCACCGAAACGGGCCCGTTTCGCTCCGTTTTGCATGCAGAAGGTACCGAAACGCGCCAAATCACTCCCTAACATCGTTTTGGGTCCAATGGAGGCTATTG
The DNA here is from genome assembly GCA_015342445.1 of Digitaria exilis. Classification (NCBI taxonomy): domain Eukaryota; kingdom Viridiplantae; phylum Streptophyta; class Magnoliopsida; order Poales; family Poaceae; genus Digitaria; species Digitaria exilis. The sequence continues at coordinate 36,217 of JACEFO010001195.1, forward strand.
GGCATGTTCGTGCGAAAAAATTCAACAGAAGTTCGGGCGCGAAACAGTGCATTCGGGTGCCGAAACACCCGTTTTGCTTCGATTTCGTGCTGTAGGTAACCGAATGCTCCAAAACACTCCCAATCATCATTTAGGGCCTAACGGAGTAGATTGGAAGTGTCCGTAGCGAAAAACCCATTTTGAAGTTGGTTGTTACGAGGCAGTGCATCCGGGCACCGAAACGGGCCCGTTTCGCTCCGTTTTGCATGCAGAAGGTACCGAAACGCGCCAAATCACTCCCTAACATCGTTTTGGGTCCAATGGAGGCTATTGGGCATGTTCGTGCGAAAAAATTCAACAGAAGTTCGGGGCGCGAAACAGTGCATTCGGGTGCCGAAACACCCGTTTTGCTTCGATTTTCGTGCTGTAGGTAACCGAATGCTCCAAAACACTCCCAATCATCATTTAGGGCCTAACGGAGTAGATTGGAAGTGTCCGTAGCGAAAAACCCATTTTGAAGTTGGTTGTTACGAGGCAGTGCATCCGGGCACCGAAACGGGCCCGTTTCGCTCCGTTTTGCATGCAGAAGGTACCGAAACGCGCCAAATCACTCCCTAACATCGTTTTGGGTCCAATGGAGGCTATTGGGCATGTTCGTGCGAAAAATTCAACAGAAGTTCGGGGCGCGAAACAGTGCATTCGGGTGCCGAAACACCCGTTTTGCTTCGATTTCGTGCTGTAGGTAACCGAATGCTCCAAAACACTCCCAATCATCATTTAGGGCCTAACGGAGTAGATTGGAAGTGTCCGTAGCGAAAAACCCATTTTGAAGTTGGTTGTTACGAGGCAGTGCATCCGGGCACCGAAACGGGCCCGTTTCGCTCCGTTTTGCATGCAGAAGGTACCGAAACGCGCCAAATCACTCCCTAACATCGTTTTGGGTCCAATGGAGGCTATTGGGCATGTTCGTGCGAAAAAATTCAACAGAAGTTCGGGGCGCGAAACAGTGCATTCGGGTGCCGAAACACCCGTTTTGCTTCGATTTTCGTGCTGTAGGTAACCGAATGCTCCAAAACACTCCCAATCATCATTTAGGGCCTAACGGAGTAGATTGGAAGTGTCCGTAGCGAAAAACCCATTTTGAAGTTGGTTGTTACGAGGCAGTGCATCCGGCACCGAAACGGGCCCGTTTCGCTCCGTTTTGCATGCAGAAGGTACCGAAACGCGCCAAATCACTCCCTAACATCGTTTTGGGTCCAATGGAGGCTATTGGGCATGTTCGTTCGAAAAATTCAACAGAAGTTCGCGGCGCGAAACAGTGCATTCGGGTGCCGAAACACCCGTTTTGCTTCGATTTCGTGCTGTAGGTAACCGAATGCTCCAAAACACTCCCAATCATCATTTAGGGCCTAACGGAGTAGATTGCAAGTGTCCGTAGCGAAAAACCCATTTTGAAGTTGGTTGTTACGAGGCAGTGCATCCGAGCACCGAAACGGGCCCGTTTCGCTCCGTTTTGCATGCAGAAGGTACCGAAACGCGCCAAATCACTCCCTAACATCGTTTTGGGTCCAATGGAGGCTATTGGGCATGTTCGTGCGAAAAAATTCAACAGAAGTTCGGGGCGCGAAACAGTGCATTCGGGTGCCGAAACACCCGTTTTGCTTCGATTTTCGTGCTGTAGGTAACCGAATGCTCCAAAACACTCCCAATCATCATTTAGGGCCTAACGGAGTAGATTGGAAGTGTCCGTAGCGAAAAACCCATTTTGAAGTTGGTTGTTACGAGGCAGTGCATCCGAGCACCGAAACGGGCCCGTTTCGCTCCGTTTTGCATGCAGAAGGTACCGAAACGCGCCAAATCACTCCCTAACATCGTTTTGGGTCCAATGGAGGCTATTGGGCATGTTCGTTGCGAAAAAATTCAACAGAAGTTCGCGGCGCGAAACAGTGCATTCGGGTGCCGAAACACCCGTTTTGCTTCGATTTTCGTGCTGTAGGTAACCGAATGCTCCAAAACACTCCCAATCATCATTTAGGGCCTAACGGAGTAGATTGGAAGTGTCCGTAGCGAAAAACCCATTTTGAAGTTGGTTGTTACGAGGCAGTGCATCCGGGCACCGAAACGGGCCCGTTTCGCTCCGTTTTGCATGCAGAAGGTACCGAAACGCGCCAAATCACTCCCTAACATCGTTTTGGGTCCAATGGAGGCTATTGGGCATGTTCGTGCGAAAAATTCAACAGAAGTTCGGGGCGCGAAACAGTGCATTCGGGTGCCGAAACACCCGTTTTGCTTCGATTTTCGTGCTGTAGGTAACCGAATGCTCCAAAACACTCCCAATCATCATTTAGGGCCTAACGGAGTAGATTGGAAGTGTCCGTAGCGAAAAACCCATTTTGAAGTTGGTTGTTACGAGGCAGTGCATCCGGGCACCGAAACGGGCCCGTTTCGCTCCGTTTTGCATGCAGAAGGTACCGAAACGCGCCAAATCACTCCCTAACATCGTTTTGGGTCCAATGGAGGCTATTGGGCATGTTCGTGCGAAAAAATTCAACAGAAGTTCGGGGCGCGAAACAGTGCATCGGGTGCCGAAACACCCGTTTTGCTTCGATTTTCGTGCTGTAGGTAACCGAATGCTCCAAAACACTCCCAAACATCATTTAGGGCCTAACGGAGTAGATTGGAAGTGTCCGTAGCGAAAAACCCATTTTGAAGTTGGTTGTTACGAGGCAGTGCATCCGGGCACCGAAACGGGCCCGTTTCGCTCCGTTTTGCATGCAGAAGGTACCGAAACGCGCCAAATCACTCCCTAACATCGTTTTGGGTCAATGGAGGCTATTGGGCATGTTCGTGCGAAAAATTCAACAGAAGTTCGGGGCGCGAAACAGTGCATCGGGTGCCGAAACACCCGTTTTGCTTCGATTTTCGTGCTGTAGGTAACCGAATGCTCCAAAACACTCCCAATCATCATTTAGGGCCTAACGGAGTAGATTGGAAGTGTCCGTAGCGAAAAACCCATTTTGAAGTTGGTTGTTACGAGGCAGTGCATCCGGGCACCGAAACGGGCCCGTTTCGCTCCGTTTTGCATGCAGAAGGTACCGAAACGCGCCAAATCACTCCCTAACATCGTTTTGGGTCCAATGGAGGCTATTGGGCATGTTCGTGCGAAAAAATTCAACAGAAGTTCGGGGCGCGAAACAGTGCATTCGGGTGCCGAAACACCCGTTTTGCTTCGATTTTCGTGCTGTAGGTAACCGAATGCTCCAAAACACTCCCAAACATCATTTAGGGCCTAACGGAGTAGATTGGAAGTGTCCGTAGCGAAAAACCCATTTTGAAGTTGGTTGTTACGAGGCAGTGCATCCGGGCACCGAAACGGGCCCGTTTCGCTCCGTTTTGCATGCAGAAGGTACCGAAACGCGCCAAATCACTCCCTAACATCGTTTTGGGTCCAATGGAGGCTATTGGGCATGTTCGTGCGAAAAAATTCAACAGAAGTTCGGGGCGCGAAACAGTGCATTCGGGTGCCGAAACACCCGTTTTGCTTCGATTTTCGTGCTGTAGGTAACCGAATGCTCCAAAACACTCCCAAACATCATTTAGGGCCTAACGGAGTAGATTGGAAGTGTCCGTGGCGAAAAACCCATTTTGAAGTTGGTTGTTACGAGGCAGTGCATCCGGGCACCGAAACGGGCCCGTTTCGCTCCGTTTTGCATGCAGAAGGTACCGAAACGCGCCAAATCACTCCCTAACATCGTTTTGGGTCCAATGGAGGCTATTGGGCATGTTCGTGCGAAAAAATTCAACAGAAGTTCGGGGCGCGAAACAGTGCATTCGGGTGCCGAAACACCCGTTTTGCTTCGATTTTCGTGCTGTAGGTAACCGAATGCTCCAAAACACTCCCAAACATCATTTAGGGCCTAACGGAGTAGATTGGAAGTGTCCGTAGCGAAAAACCCATTTTGAAGTTGGTTGTTACGAGGCAGTGCATCCGGGCACCGAAACGGGCCCGTTTCGCTCCGTTTTGCATGCAGAAGGTACCGAAACGCGCCAAATCACTCCCTAACATCGTTTTGGGTCCAATGGAGGCTATTGGGCATGTTCGTGCGAAAAATTCAACAGAAGTTCGGGGCGCGAAACAGTGCATTCGGGTGCCGAAACACCCGTTTTGCTTCGATTTTCGTGCTGTAGGTAACCGAATGCTCCAAAACACTCCCAAACATCATTTAGGGCCTAACGGAGTAGATTGGAAGTGTCCGTAGCGAAAAACCCATTTTGAAGTTGGTTGTTACGAGGCAGTGCATCCGGGCACCGAAACGGGCCCGTTTCGCTCCGTTTTGCATGCAGAAGGTACCGAAACGCGCCAAATCACTCCCTAACATCGTTTTGGGTCCAATGGAGGCTATTGGGCATGTTCGTGCGAAAAAATTCAACAGAAGTTCGGGGCGCGAAACAGTGCATTCGGGTGCCGAAACACCCGTTTTGCTTCGATTTTCGTGCTGTAGGTAACCGAATGCTCCAAAACACTCCCAAACATCATTTAGGGCCTAACGGAGTAGATTGGAAGTGTCCGTAGCGAAAAACCCATTTTGAAGTTGGTTGTTACGAGGCAGTGCATCCGGGCACCGAAACGGGCCCGTTTCGCTCCGTTTTGCATGCAGAAGGTACCGAAACGCGCCAAATCACTCCCTAACATCGTTTTGGGTCCAATGGAGGCTATTGGGCATGTTCGTGCGAAAAAATTCAACAGAAGTTCGGGGCGCGAAACAGTGCATTCGGGTGCCGAAACACCCGTTTTGCTTCGATTTTCGTGCTGTAGGTAACCGAATGCTCCAAAACACTCCCAATCATCATTTAGGGCCTAACGGAGTAGATTGGAAGTGTCCGTAGCGAAAAACCCATTTTGAAGTTGGTTGTTACGAGGCAGTGCATCCGGGCACCGAAACGGGCCCGTTTCGCTCCGTTTTGCATGCAGAAGGTACCGAAACGCGCCAAATCACTCCCTAACATCGTTTTGGGTCCAATGGAGGCTATTGGGCATGTTCGTGCGAAAAAATTCAACAGAAGTTCGGGGCGCGAAACAGTGCATTCGGGTGCCGAAACACCCGTTTTGCTTCGATTTTCGTGCTGTAGGTAACCGAATGCTCCAAAACACTCCCAAACATCATTTAGGGCCTAACGGAGTAGATTGGAAGTGTCCGTAGCGAAAAACCCATTTTGAAGTTGGTTGTTACGAGGCAGTGCATCCGGGCACCGAAACGGGCCCGTTTCGCTCCGTTTTGCATGCAGAAGGTACCGAAACGCGCCAAATCACTCCCTAACATCGTTTTGGGTCCAATGGAGGCTATTGGGCATGTTCGTGCGAAAAAATTCAACAGAAGTTCGGGGCGCGAAACAGTGCATTCGGGTGCCGAAACACCCGTTTTGCTTCGATTTTCGTGCTGTAGGTAACCGAATGCTCCAAAACACTCCCAAACATCATTTAGGGCCTAACGGAGTAGATTGGAAGTGTCCGTAGCGAAAAACCCATTTTGAAGTTGGTTGTTACGAGGCAGTGCATCCGGGCACCGAAACGGGCCCGTTTCGCTCCGTTTTGCATGCAGAAGGTACCGAAACGCGCCAAATCACTCCCTAACATCGTTTTGGGTCCAATGGAGGCTATTGGGCATGTTCGTGCGAAAAAATTCAACAGAAGTTCGGGGCGCGAAACAGTGCATTCGGGTGCCGAAACACCCGTTTTGCTTCGATTTTCGTGCTGTAGGTAACCGAATGCTCCAAAACACTCCCAAACATCATTTAGGGCCTAACGGAGTAGATTGGAAGTGTCCGTAGCGAAAAACCCATTTTGAAGTTGGTTGTTACGAGGCAGTGCATCCGGGCACCGAAACGGGCCCGTTTCGCTCCGTTTTGCATGCAGAAGGTACCGAAACGCGCCAAATCACTCCCTAACATCGTTTTGGGTCCAATGGAGGCTATTGGGCATGTTCGTGCGAAAAAATTCAACAGAAGTTCGGGGCGCGAAACAGTGCATTCGGGTGCCGAAACACCCGTTTTGCTTCGATTTTCGTGCTGTAGGTAACCGAATGCTCCAAAACACTCCCAAACATCATTTAGGGCCTAACGGAGTAGATTGGAAGTGTCCGTAGCGAAAAACCCATTTTGAAGTTGGTTGTTACGAGGCAGTGCATCCGGGCACCGAAACGGGCCCGTTTCGCTCCGTTTTGCATGCAGAAGGTACCGAAACGCGCCAAATCACTCCCTAACATCGTTTTGGGTCCAATGGAGGCTATTGGGCATGTTCGTGCGAAAAAATTCAACAGAAGTTCGGGCGCGAAACAGTGCATTCGGGTGCCGAAACACCCGTTTTGCTTCGATTTTCGTGCTGTAGGTAACCGAATGCTCCAAAACACTCCCAAACATCATTTAGGGCCTAACGGAGTAGATTGGAAGTGTCCGTAGCGAAAAACCCATTTTGAAGTTGGTTGTTACGAGGCAGTGCATCCGGGCACCGAAACGGGCCCGTTTCGCTCCGTTTTGCATGCAGAAGGTACCGAAACGCGCCAAATCACTCCCTAACATCGTTTTGGGTCCAATGGAGGCTATTGGGCATGTTCGTGCGAAAAAATTCAACAGAAGTTCGGGGCGCGAAACAGTGCATTCGGGTGCCGAAACACCCGTTTTGCTTCGATTTTCGTGCTGTAGGTAACCGAATGCTCCAAAACACTCCCAAACATCATTTAGGGCCTAACGGAGTAGATTGGAAGTGTCCGTAGCGAAAAACCCATTTTGAAGTTGGTTGTTACGAGGCAGTGCATCCGGGCACCGAAACGGGCCCGTTTCGCTCCGTTTTGCATGCAGAAGGTACCGAAACGCGCCAAATCACTCCCTAACATCGTTTTGGGTCCAATGGAGGCTATTGGGCATGTTCGTGCGAAAAAATTCAACAGAAGTTCGGGGCGCGAAACAGTGCATTCGGGTGCCGAAACACCCGTTTTGCTTCGATTTTCGTGCTGTAGGTAACCGAATGCTCCAAAACACTCCCAAACATCATTTAGGGCCTAACGGAGTAGATTGGAAGTGTCCGTAGCGAAAAACCCATTTTGAAGTTGGTTGTTACGAGGCAGTGCATCCGGGCACCGAAACGGGCCCGTTTCGCTCCGTTTTGCATGCAGAAGGTACCGAAACGCGCCAAATCACTCCCTAACATCGTTTTGGGTCCAATGGAGGCTATTGGGCATGTTCGTGCGAAAAAATTCAACAGAAGTTCGGGGCGCGAAACAGTGCATTCGGGTGCCGAAACACCCGTTTTGCTTCGATTTTCGTGCTGTAGGTAACCGAATGCTCCAAAACACTCCCAAACATCATTTAGGGCCTAACGGAGTAGATTGGAAGTGTCCGTAGCGAAAAACCCATTTTGAAGTTGGTTGTTACGAGGCAGTGCATCCGGGCACCGAAACGGGCCCGTTTCGCTCCGTTTTGCATGCAGAAGGTACCGAAACGCGCCAAATCACTCCCTAACATCGTTTTGGGTCCAATGGAGGCTATTGGGCATGTTCGTGCGAAAAAATTCAACAGAAGTTCGGGGCGCGAAACAGTGCATTCGGGTGCCGAAACACCCGTTTTGCTTCGATTTTCGTGCTGTAGGTAACCGAATGCTCCAAAACACTCCCAAACATCATTTAGGGCCTAACGGAGTAGATTGGAAGTGTCCGTAGCGAAAAACCCATTTTGAAGTTGGTTGTTACGAGGCAGTGCATCCGGGCACCGAAACGGGCCCGTTTCGCTCCGTTTTGCATGCAGAAGGTACCGAAACGCGCCAAATCACTCCCTAACATCGTTTTGGGTCCAATGGAGGCTATTGGGCATGTTCGTGCGAAAAAATTCAACAGAAGTTCGGGGCGCGAAACAGTGCATTCGGGTGCCGAAACACCCGTTTTGCTTCGATTTTCGTGCTGTAGGTAACCGAATGCTCCAAAACACTCCCAAACATCATTTAGGGCCTAACGGAGTAGATTGGAAGTGTCCGTAGCGAAAAACCCATTTTGAAGTTGGTTGTTACGAGGCAGTGCATCCGGGCACCGAAACGGGCCCGTTTCGCTCCGTTTTGCATGCAGAAGGTACCGAAACGCGCCAAATCACTCCCTAACATCGTTTTGGGTCCAATGGAGGCTATTGGGCATGTTCGTGCGAAAAATTCAACAGAAGTTCGGGGCGCGAAACAGTGCATTCGGGTGCCGAAACACCCGTTTTGCTTCGATTTTCGTGCTGTAGGTAACCGAATGCTCCAAAACACTCCCAAACATCATTTAGGGCCTAACGGAGTAGATTGGAAGTGTCCGTAGCGAAAAACCCATTTTGAAGTTGGTTGTTACGAGGCAGTGCATCCGGGCACCGAAACGGGCCCGTTTCGCTCCGTTTTGCATGCAGAAGGTACCGAAACGCGCCAAATCACTCCCTAACATCGTTTTGGGTCCAATGGAGGCTATTGGGCATGTTCGTGCGAAAAAATTCAACAGAAGTTCGGGGCGCGAAACAGTGCATTCGGGTGCCGAAACACCCGTTTTGCTTCGATTTTCGTGCTGTAGGTAACCGAATGCTCCAAAACACTCCCAAACATCATTTAGGGCCTAACGGAGTAGATTGGAAGTGTCCGTAGCGAAAAACCCATTTTGAAGTTGGTTGTTACGAGGCAGTGCATCCGGGCACCGAAACGGGCCCGTTTCGCTCCGTTTTGCATGCAGAAGGTACCGAAACGCGCCAAATCACTCCCTAACATCGTTTTGGGTCCAATGGAGGCTATTGGGCATGTTCGTGCGAAAAAATTCAACAGAAGTTCGGGGCGCGAAACAGTGCATTCGGGTGCCGAAACACCCGTTTTGCTTCGATTTTCGTGCTGTAGGTAACCGAATGCTCCAAAACACTCCCAAACATCATTTAGGGCCTAACGGAGTAGATTGGAAGTGTCCGTAGCGAAAAACCCATTTTGAAGTTGGTTGTTACGAGGCAGTGCATCCGGGCACCGAAACGGGCCCGTTTCGCTCCGTTTTGCATGCAGAAGGTACCGAAACGCGCCAAATCACTCCCTAACATCGTTTTGGGTCCAATGGAGGCTATTGGGCATGTTCGTGCGAAAAAATTCAACAGAAGTTCGGGGCGCGAAACAGTGCATTCGGGTGCCGAAACACCCGTTTTGCTTCGATTTTCGTGCTGTAGGTAACCGAATGCTCCAAAACACTCCCAAACATCATTTAGGGCCTAACGGAGTAGATTGGAAGTGTCCGTAGCGAAAAACCCATTTTGAAGTTGGTTGTTACGAGGCAGTGCATCCGGGCACCGAAACGGGCCCGTTTCGCTCCGTTTTGCATGCAGAAGGTACCGAAACGCGCCAAATCACTCCCTAACATCGTTTTGGGTCCAATGGAGGCTATTGGGCATGTTCGTGCGAAAAAATTCAACAGAAGTTCGGGGCGCGAAACAGTGCATTCGGGTGCCGAAACACCCGTTTTGCTTCGATTTTCGTGCTGTAGGTAACCGAATGCTCCAAAACACTCCCAAACATCATTTAGGGCCTAACGGAGTAGATTGGAAGTGTCCGTAGAGAAAAACCCATTTTGAAGTTGGTTGTTACGAGGCAGTGCATCCGGGCACCGAAACGGGCCCGTTTCGCTCCGTTTTGCATGCAGAAGGTACCGAAACGCGCCAAATCACTCCCTAACATCGTTTTGGGTCCAATGGAGGCTATTGGGCATGTTCGTGCGAAAAAATTCAACAGAAGTTCGGGGCGCGAAACAGTGCATTCGGGTGCCGAAACACCCGTTTTGCTTCGATTTTCGTGCTGTAGGTAACCGAATGCTCCAAAACACTCCAAACATCATTTAGGGCCTAACGGAGTAGATTGGAAGTGTCCGTAGCGAAAAACCCATTTTGAAGTTGGTTGTTACGAGGCAGTGCATCCGGGCACCGAAACGGGCCCGTTTCGCTCCGTTTTGCATGCAGAAGGTACCGAAACGCGCCAAATCACTCCCTAACATCGTTTTGGGTCCAATGGAGGCTATTGGGCATGTTCGTGCGAAAAAATTCAACAGAAGTTCGGGGCGCGAAACAGTGCATTCGGGTGCCGAAACACCCGTTTTGCTTCGATTTTCGTGCTGTAGGTAACCGAATGCTCCAAAACACTACCAAACATCATTTAGGGCCTAACGGAGTAGATTGGAAGTGTCCGTAGCGAAAAACCCATTTTGAAGTTGGTTGTTACGAGGCAGTGCATCCGGGCACCGAAACGGGCCCGTTTCGCTCCGTTTTGCATGCAGAAGGTACCGAAACGCGCCAAATCACTCCCTAACATCGTTTTGGGTCCAATGGAGGCTATTGGGCATGTTCGTGCGAAAAAATTCAACAGAAGTTCGGGGCGCGAAACAGTGCATTCGGGTGCCGAAACACCCGTTTTGCTTCGATTTTCGTGCTGTAGGTAACCGAATGCTCCAAAACACTCCAAACATCATTTAGGGCCTAACGGAGTAGATTGGAAGTGTCCGTAGAGAAAAACCCATTTTGAAGTTGGTTGTTACGAGGCAGTGCATCCGGGCACCGAAACGGGCCCGTTTCGCTCCGTTTTGCATGCAGAAGGTACCGAAACGCGCCAAATCACTCCCTAACATCGTTTTGGGTCCAATGGAGGCTATTGGGCATGTTCGTGCGAAAAAATTCAACAGAAGTTCGGGGCGCGAAACAGTGCATTCGGGTGCCGAAACACCCGTTTTGCTTCGATTTTCGTGCTGTAGGTAACCGAATGCTCCAAAACACTCCAAACATCATTTAGGGCCTAACGGAGTAGATTGGAAGTGTCCGTAGGAAAAACCCATTTTGAAGTTGGTTGTTACGAGGCAGTGCATCCGGGCACCGAAACGGGCCCGTTTCGCTCCGTTTTGCATGCAGAAGGTACCGAAACGCGCCAAATCACTCCCTAACATCGTTTTGGGTCCAATGGAGGCTATTGGGCATGTTCGTGCGAAAAAATTCAACAGAAGTTCGGGGCGCGAAACAGTGCATTCGGGTGCCGAAACACCCGTTTTGCTTCGATTTTCGTGCTGTAGGTAACCGAATGCTCCAAAACACTCCCAAACATCATTTAGGGCCTAACGGAGTAGATTGGAAGTGTCCGTAGCGAAAAACCCATTTTGAAGTTGGTTGTTACGAGGCAGTGCATCCGGGCACCGAAACGGGCCCGTTTCGCTCCGTTTTGCATGCAGAAGGTACCGAAACGCGCCAAATCACTCCCTAACATCGTTTTGGGTCCAATGGAGGCTATTGGGCATGTTCGTGCGAAAAAATTCAACAGAAGTTCGGGGCGCGAAACAGTGCATTCGGGTGCCGAAACACCCGTTTTGCTTCGATTTTCGTGCTGTAGGTAACCGAATGCTCCAAAACACTACCAAACATCATTTAGGGCCTAACGGAGTAGATTGGAAGTGTCCGTAGAGAAAAACCCATTTTGAAGTTGGTTGTTACGAGGCAGTGCATCCGGGCACCGAAACGGGCCCGTTTCGCTCCGTTTTGCATGCAGAAGGTACCGAAACGCGCCAAATCACTCCCTAACATCGTTTTGGGTCCAATGGAGGCTATTGGGCATGTTCGTGCGAAAAAATTCAACAGAAGTTCGGGGCGCGAAACAGTGCATTCGGGTGCCGAAACACCCGTTTTGCTTCGATTTTCGTGCTGTAGGTAACCGAATGCTCCAAAACACTCCAAACATCATTTAGGGCCTAACGGAGTAGATTGGAAGTGTCCGTAGAGAAAAACCCATTTTGAAGTTGGTTGTTACGAGGCAGTGCATCAGGGCACCGAAACGGGCCCGTTTCGCTCCGTTTTGCATGCAGAAGGTACCGAAACGCGCCAAATCACTCCCTAACATCGTTTTGGGTCCAATGGAGGCTATTGGGCATGTTCGTGCGAAAAAATTCAACAGAAGTTCGGGGCGCGAAACAGTGCATTCGGGTGCCGAAACACCCGTTTTGCTTCGATTTTCGTGCTGTAGGTAACCGAATGCTCCAAAACACTCCAAACATCATTTAGGGCCTAACGGAGTAGATTGGAAGTGTCCGTAGCGAAAAACCCATTTTGAAGTTGGTTGTTACGAGGCAGTGCATCCGGGCACCGAAACGGGCCCGTTTCGCTCCGTTTTGCATGCAGAAGGTACCGAAACGCGCCAAATCACTCCCTAACATCGTTTTGGGTCCAATGGAGGCTATTGGGCATGTTCGTGCGAAAAAATTCAACAGAAGTTCGGGGCGCGAAACAGTGCATTCGGGTGCCGAAACACCCGTTTTGCTTCGATTTTCGTGCTGTAGGTAACCGAATGCTCCAAAACACTCCAAACATCATTTAGGGCCTAACGGAGTAGATTGGAAGTGTCCGTAGGAAAAACCCATTTTGAAGTTGGTTGTTACGAGGCAGTGCATCCGGGCACCGAAACGGGCCCGTTTCGCTCCGTTTTGCATGCAGAAGGTACCGAAACGCGCCAAATCACTCCCTAACATCGTTTTGGGTCCAATGGAGGCTATTGGGCATGTTCGTGCGAAAAAATTCAACAGAAGTTCGGGGCGCGAAACAGTGCATTCGGGTGCCGAAACACCCGTTTTGCTTCGATTTTCGTGCTGTAGGTAACCGAATGCTCCAAAACACTCCAAACATCATTTAGGGCCTAACGGAGTAGATTGGAAGTGTCCGTAGAGAAAAACCCATTTTGAAGTTGGTTGTTACGAGGCAGTGCATCCGGGCACCGAAACGGGCCCGTTTCGCTCCGTTTTGCATGCAGAAGGTACCGAAACGCGCCAAATCACTCCCTAACATCGTTTTGGGTCCAATGGAGGCTATTGGGCATGTTCGTGCGAAAAAATTCAACAGAAGTTCGGGGCGCGAAACAGTGCATTCGGGTGCCGAAACACCCGTTTTGCTTCGATTTTCGTGCTGTAGGTAACCGAATGCTCCAAAACACTCCAAACATCATTTAGGGCCTAACGGAGTAGATTGGAAGTGTCCGTAGAGAAAAACCCATTTTGAAGTTGGTTGTTACGAGGCAGTGCATCCGGGCACCGAAACGGGCCCGTTTCGCTCCGTTTTGCATGCAGAAGGTACCGAAACGCGCCAAATCACTCCCTAACATCGTTTTGGGTCCAATGGAGGCTATTGGGCATGTTCGTGCGAAAAAATTCAACAGAAGTTCGGGGCGCGAAACAGTGCATTCGGGTGCCGAAACACCCGTTTTGCTTCGATTTTCGTGCTGTAGGTAACCGAATGCTCCAAAACACTCCCAAACATCATTTAGGGCCTAACGGAGTAGATTGGAAGTGTCCGTAGCGAAAAACCCATTTTGAAGTTGGTTGTTACGAGGCAGTGCATCCGGGCACCGAAACGGGCCCGTTTCGCTCCGTTTTGCATGCAGAAGGTACCGAAACGCGCCAAATCACTCCCTAACATCGTTTTGGGTCCAATGGAGGCTATTGGGCATGTTCGTGCGAAAAAATTCAACAGAAGTTCGGGGCGCGAAACAGTGCATTCGGGTGCCGAAACACCCGTTTTGCTTCGATTTTCGTGCTGTAGGTAACCGAATGCTCCAAAACACTCCAAACATCATTTAGGGCCTAACGGAGTAGATTGGAAGTGTCCGTAGAGAAAAACCCATTTTGAAGTTGGTTGTTACGAGGCAGTGCATCAGGGCACCGAAACGGGTCCGTTTCGCTCCGTTTTGCATGCAGAAGGTACCGAAACGCGCCAAATCACTCCCTAACATCGTTTTGGGTCCAATGGAGGCTATTGGGCATGTTCGTGCGAAAAAATTCAACAGAAGTTCGGGGCGCGAAACAGTGCATTCGGGTGCCGAAACACCCGTTTTGCTTCGATTTTCGTGCTGTAGGTAACCGAATGCTCCAAAACACTCCCAAACATCATTTAGGGCCTAACGGAGTAGATTGGAAGTGTCCGTAGAGAAAAACCCATTTTGAAGTTGGTTGTTACGAGGCAGTGCATCCGGGCACCGAAACGGGCCCGTTTCGCTCCGTTTTGCATGCAGAAGGTACCGAAACGCGCCAAATCACTCCCTAACATCGTTTTGGGTCCAATGGAGGCTATTGGGCATGTTCGTGCGAAAAAATTCAACAGAAGTTCGGGGCGCGAAACAGTGCATTCGGGTGCCGAAACACCCGTTTTGCTTCGATTTTCGTGCTGTAGGTAACCGAATGCTCCAAAACACTCCAAACATCATTTAGGGCCTAACGGAGTAGATTGGAAGTGTCCGTAGAGAAAAACCCATTTTGAAGTTGGTTGTTACGAGGCAGTGCATCAGGGCACCGAAACGGGTCCGTTTCGCTCCGTTTTGCATGCAGAAGGTACCGAAACGCGCCAAATCACTCCCTAACATCGTTTTGGGTCCAATGGAGGCTATTGGGCATGTTCGTGCGAAAAAATTCAACAGAAGTTCGGGGCGCGAAACAGTGCATTCGGGTGCCGAAACACCCGTTTTGCTTCGATTTTCGTGCTGTAGGTAACCGAATGCTCCAAAACACTACCAAACATCATTTAGGGCCTAACGGAGTAGATTGGAAGTGTCCGTAGCGAAAAACCCATTTTGAAGTTGGTTGTTACGAGGCAGTGCATCCGGGCACCGAAACGGGCCCGTTTCGCTCCGTTTTGCATGCAGAAGGTACCGAAACGCGCCAAATCACTCCCTAACATCGTTTTGGGTCCAATGGAGGCTATTGGGCATGTTCGTGCGAAAAAATTCAACAGAAGTTCGGGGCGCGAAACAGTGCATTCGGGTGCCGAAACACCCGTTTTGCTTCGATTTTCGTGCTGTAGGTAACCGAATGCTCCAAAACACTACCAAACATCATTTAGGGCCTAACGGAGTAGATTGGAAGTGTCCGTAGCGAAAAACCCATTTTGAAGTTGGTTGTTACGAGGCAGTGCATCCGGGCACCGAAACGGGCCCGTTTCGCTCCGTTTTGCATGCAGAAGGTACCGAAACGCGCCAAATCACTCCCTAACATCGTTTTGGGTCCAATGGAGGCTATTGGGCATGTTCGTGCGAAAAAATTCAACAGAAGTTCGGGGCGCGAAACAGTGCATTCGGGTGCCGAAACACCCGTTTTGTTTCGATTTTCGTGCTGTAGGTAACCGAATGCTCCAAAACACTCCCAAACATCATTTGGGCCTAACGGAGTAGATTGGAAGTGTCCGTAGAGAAAAACCCATTTTGAAGTTGGTTGTTACGAGGCAGTGCATCAGGGCACCGAAACGGGTCCGTTTCGCTCCGTTTTGCATGCAGAAGGTACCGAAACGCGCCAAATCACTCCCTAACATCGTTTTGGGTCCAATGGAGGCTATTGGGCATGTTCGTGCGAAAAAATTCAACAGAAGTTCGGGGCGCGAAACAGTGCATTCGGGTGCCGAAACACCCGTTTTGCTTCGATTTTCGTGCTGTAGGTAACCGAATGCTCCAAAACACTCCAAACATCATTTAGGGCCTAACGGAGTAGATTGGAAGTGTCCGTAGAGAAAAACCCATTTTGAAGTTGGTTGTTACGAGGCAGTGCATCAGGGCACCGAAACGGGTCCGTTTCGCTCCGTTTTGCATGCAGAAGGTACCGAAACGCGCCAAATCACTCCCTAACATCGTTTTGGGTCCAATGGAGGCTATTGGGCATGTTCGTGCGAAAAAATTCAACAGAAGTTCGGGGCGCGAAACAGTGCATTCGGGTGCCGAAACACCCGTTTTGCTTCGATTTTCGTGCTGTAGGTAACCGAATGCTCCAAAACACTCCAAACATCATTTAGGGCCTAACGGAGTAGATTGGAAGTGTCCGTAGGAAAAACCCATTTTGAAGTTGGTTGTTACGAGGCAGTGCATCCGGGCACCGAAACGGGCCCGTTTCGCTCCGTTTTGCATGCAGAAGGTACCGAAACGCGCCAAATCACTCCCTAACATCGTTTTGGGTCCAATGGAGGCTATTGGGCATGTTCGTGCGAAAAAATTCAACAGAAGTTCGGGGCGCGAAACAGTGCATTCGGGTGCCGAAACACCCGTTTTGCTTCGATTTTCGTGCTGTAGGTAACCGAATGCTCCAAAACACTCCAAACATCATTTAGGGCCTAACGGAGTAGATTGGAAGTGTCCGTAGAGAAAAACCCATTTTGAAGTTGGTTGTTACGAGGCAGTGCATCCGGGCACCGAAACGGGCCCGTTTCGCTCCGTTTTGCATGCAGAAGGTACCGAAACGCGCCAAATCACTCCCTAACATCGTTTTGGGTCCAATGGAGGCTATTGGGCATGTTCGTGCGAAAAAATTCAACAGAAGTTCGGGGCGCGAAACAGTGCATTCGGGTGCCGAAACACCCGTTTTGCTTCGATTTTCGTGCTGTAGGTAACCGAATGCTCCAAAACACTCCCAAACATCATTTAGGGCCTAACGGAGTAGATTGGAAGTGTCCGTAGAGAAAAACCCATTTTGAAGTTGGTTGTTACGAGGCAGTGCATCCGGGCACCGAAACGGGCCCGTTTCGCTCCGTTTTGCATGCAGAAGGTACCGAAACGCGCCAAATCACTCCCTAACATCGTTTTGGGTCCAATGGAGGCTATTGGGCATGTTCGTGCGAAAAAATTCAACAGAAGTTCGGGGCGCGAAACAGTGCATTCGGGTGCCGAAACACCCGTTTTGCTTCGATTTTCGTGCTGTAGGTAACCGAATGCTCCAAAACACTACCAAACATCATTTAGGGCCTAACGGAGTAGATTGGAAGTGTCCGTAGCGAAAAACCCATTTTGAAGTTGGTTGTTACGAGGCAGTGCATCCGGGCACCGAAACGGGCCCGTTTCGCTCCGTTTTGCATGCAGAAGGTACCGAAACGCGCCAAATCACTCCCTAACATCGTTTTGGGTCCAATGGAGGCTATTGGGCATGTTCGTGCGAAAAAATTCAACAGAAGTTCGGGGCGCGAAACAGTGCATTCGGGTGCCGAAACACCCGTTTTGCTTCGATTTTCGTGCTGTAGGTAACCGAATGCTCCAAAACACTCCAAACATCATTTAGGGCCTAACGGAGTAGATTGGAAGTGTCCGTAGAGAAAAACCCATTTTGAAGTTGGTTGTTACGAGGCAGTGCATCCGGGCACCGAAACGGGTCCGTTTCGCTCCGTTTTGCATGCAGAAGGTACCGAAACGCGCCAAATCACTCCCTAACATCGTTTTGGGTCCAATGGAGGCTATTGGGCATGTTCGTGCGAAAAAATTCAACAGAAGTTCGGGGCGCGAAACAGTGCATTCGGGTGCCGAAACACCCGTTTTGCTTCGATTTTCGTGCTGTAGGTAACCGAATGCTCCAAAACACTCCAAACATCATTTAGGGCCTAACGGAGTAGATTGGAAGTGTCCGTAGAGAAAAACCCATTTTGAAGTTGGTTGTTACGAGGCAGTGCATCAGGGCACCGAAACGGGTCCGTTTCGCTCCGTTTTGCATGCAGAAGGTACCGAAACGCGCCAAATCACTCCCTAACATCGTTTTGGGTCCAATGGAGGCTATTGGGCATGTTCGTGCGAAAAAATTCAACAGAAGTTCGGGGCGCGAAACAGTGCATTCGGGTGCCGAAACACCCGTTTTGCTTCGATTTTCGTGCTGTAGGTAACCGAATGCTCCAAAACACTACCAAACATCATTTAGGGCCTAACGGAGTAGATTGGAAGTGTCCGTAGGAAAAACCCATTTTGAAGTTGGTTGTTACGAGGCAGTGCATCCGGGCACCGAAACGGGCCCGTTTCGCTCCGTTTTGCATGCAGAAGGTACCGAAACGCGCCAAATCACTCCCTAACATCGTTTTGGGTCCAATGGAGGCTATTGGGCATGTTCGTGCGAAAAAATTCAACAGAAGTTCGGGGCGCGAAACAGTGCATTCGGGTGCCGAAACACCCGTTTTGCTTCGATTTTCGTGCTGTAGGTAACCGAATGCTCCAAAACACTCCCAAACATCATTTGGGCCTAACGGAGTAGATTGGAAGTGTCCGTAGAGAAAAACCCATTTTGAAGTTGGTTGTTACGAGGCAGTGCATCAGGGCACCGAAACGGGTCCGTTTCGCTCCGTTTTGCATGCAGAAGGTACCGAAACGCGCCAAATCACTCCCTAACATCGTTTTGGGTCCAATGGAGGCTATTGGGCATGTTCGTGCGAAAAAATTCAACAGAAGTTCGGGGCGCGAAACAGTGCATTCGGGTGCCGAAACACCCGTTTTGCTTCGATTTTCGTGCTGTAGGTAACCGAATGCTCCAAAACACTACCAAACATCATTTAGGGCCTAACGGAGTAGATTGGAAGTGTCCGTAGCGAAAAACCCATTTTGAAGTTGGTTGTTACGAGGCAGTGCATCCGGGCACCGAAACGGGCCCGTTTCGCTCCGTTTTGCATGCAGAAGGTACCGAAACGCGCCAAATCACTCCCTAACATCGTTTTGGGTCCAATGGAGGCTATTGGGCATGTTCGTGCGAAAAAATTCAACAGAAGTTCGGGGCGCGAAACAGTGCATTCGGGTGCCGAAACACCCGTTTTGCTTCGATTTTCGTGCTGTAGGTAACCGAATGCTCCAAAACACTCCCAAACATCATTTAGGGCCTAACGGAGTAGATTGGAAGTGTCCGTAGAGAAAAACCCATTTTGAAGTTGGTTGTTACGAGGCAGTGCATCCGGGCACCGAAACGGGCCCGTTTCGCTCCGTTTTGCATGCAGAAGGTACCGAAACGCGCCAAATCACTCCCTAACATCGTTTTGGGTCCAATGGAGGCTATTGGGCATGTTCGTGCGAAAAAATTCAACAGAAGTTCGGGGCGCGAAACAGTGCATTCGGGTGCCGAAACACCCGTTTTGCTTCGATTTTCGTGCTGTAGGTAACCGAATGCTCCAAAACACTACCAAACATCATTTAGGGCCTAACGGAGTAGATTGGAAGTGTCCGTAGAGAAAAACCCATTTTGAAGTTGGTTGTTACGAGGCAGTGCATCCGGGCACCGAAACGGGCCCGTTTCGCTCCGTTTTGCATGCAGAAGGTACCGAAACGCGCCAAATCACTCCCTAACATCGTTTTGGGTCCAATGGAGGCTATTGGGCATGTTCGTGCGAAAAAATTCAACAGAAGTTCGGGGCGCGAAACAGTGCATTCGGGTGCCGAAACACCCGTTTTGCTTCGATTTTCGTGCTGTAGGTAACCGAATGCTCCAAAACACTACCAAACATCATTTAGGGCCTAACGGAGTAGATTGGAAGTGTCCGTAGCGAAAAACCCATTTTGAAGTTGGTTGTTACGAGGCAGTGCATCCGGGCACCGAAACGGGCCCGTTTCGCTCCGTTTTGCATGCAGAAGGTACCGAAACGCGCCAAATCACTCCCTAACATCGTTTGGGTCCAATGGAGGCTATTGGGCATGTTCGTGCGAAAAAATTCAACAGAAGTTCGGGGCGCGAAACAGTGCATTCGGGTGCCGAAACACCCGTTTTGCTTCGATTTTCGTGCTGTAGGTAACCGAATGCTCCAAAACACTCCAAACATCATTTAGGGCCTAACGGAGTAGATTGGAAGTGTCCGTAGAGAAAAACCCATTTTGAAGTTGGTTGTTACGAGGCAGTGCATCAGGGCACCGAAACGGGCCCGTTTCGCTCCGTTTTGCATGCAGAAGGTACCGAAACGCGCCAAATCACTCCCTAACATCGTTTTGGGTCCAATGGAGGCTATTGGGCATGTTCGTGCGAAAAAATTCAACAGAAGTTCGGGGCGCGAAACAGTGCATTCGGGTGCCGAAACACCCGTTTTGCTTCGATTTTCGTGCTGTAGGTAACCGAATGCTCCAAAACACTACCAAACATCATTTAGGGCCTAACGGAGTAGATTGGAAGTGTCCGTAGAGAAAAACCCATTTTGAAGTTGGTTGTTACGAGGCAGTGCATCAGGGCACCGAAACGGGCCCGTTTCGCTCCGTTTTGCATGCAGAAGGTACCGAAACGCGCCAAATCACTCCCTAACATCGTTTTGGGTCCAATGGAGGCTATTGGGCATGTTCGTGCGAAAAAATTCAACAGAAGTTCGGGGCGCGAAACAGTGCATTCGGGTGCCGAAACACCCGTTTTGCTTCGATTTTCGTGCTGTAGGTAACCGAATGCTCCAAAACACTCCCAAACATCATTTAGGGCCTAACGGAGTAGATTGGAAGTGTCCGTAGCGAAAAACCCATTTTGAAGTTGGTTGTTACGAGGCAGTGCATCCGGGCACCGAAACGGGCCCGTTTCGCTCCGTTTTGCATGCAGAAGGTACCGAAACGCGCCAAATCACTCCCTAACATCGTTTTGGGTCCAATGGAGGCTATTGGGCATGTTCGTGCGAAAAAATTCAACAGAAGTTCGGGGCGCGAAACAGTGCATTCGGGTGCCGAAACACCCGTTTTGCTTCGATTTTCGTGCTGTAGGTAACCGAATGCTCCAAAACACTACCAAACATCATTTAGGGCCTAACGGAGTAGATTGGAAGTGTCCGTAGCGAAAAACCCATTTTGAAGTTGGTTGTTACGAGGCAGTGCATCCGGGCACCGAAACGGGCCCGTTTCGCTCCGTTTTGCATGCAGAAGGTACCGAAACGCGCCAAATCACTCCCTAACATCGTTTTGGGTCCAATGGAGGCTATTGGGCATGTTCGTGCGAAAAAATTCAACAGAAGTTCGGGGCGCGAAACAGTGCATTCGGGTGCCGAAACACCCGTTTTGCTTCGATTTTCGTGCTGTAGGTAACCGAATGCTCCAAAACACTCCCAAACATCATTTAGGGCCTAACGGAGTAGATTGGAAGTGTCCGTAGAGAAAAACCCATTTTGAAGTTGGTTGTTACGAGGCAGTGCATCCGGGCACCGAAACGGGCCCGTTTCGCTCCGTTTTGCATGCAGAAGGTACCGAAACGCGCCAAATCACTCCCTAACATCGTTTTGGGTCCAATGGAGGCTATTGGGCATGTTCGTGCGAAAAAATTCAACAGAAGTTCGGGGCGCGAAACAGTGCATTCGGGTGCCGAAACACCCGTTTTGCTTCGATTTTCGTGCTGTAGGTAACCGAATGCTCCAAAACACTCCCAAACATCATTTAGGGCCTAACGGAGTAGATTGGAAGTGTCCGTAGCGAAAAACCCATTTTGAAGTTGGTTGTTACGAGGCAGTGCATCAGGGCACCGAAACGGGCCCGTTTCGCTCCGTTTTGCATGCAGAAGGTACCGAAACGCGCCAAATCACTCCCTAACATCGTTTTGGGTCCAATGGAGGCTATTGGGCATGTTCGTGCGAAAAAATTCAACAGAAGTTCGGGGCGCGAAACAGTGCATTCGGGTGCCGAAACACCCGTTTTGCTTCGATTTTCGTGCTGTAGGTAACCGAATGCTCCAAAACACTCCCAAACATCATTTAGGGCCTAACGGAGTAGATTGGAAGTGTCCGTAGAGAAAAACCCATTTTGAAGTTGGTTGTTACGAGGCAGTGCATCCGGGCACCGAAACGGGCCCGTTTCGCTCCGTTTTGCATGCAGAAGGTACCGAAACGCGCCAAATCACTCCCTAACATCGTTTGGGTCCAATGGAGGCTATTGGGCATGTTCGTGCGAAAAAATTCAACAGAAGTTCGGGGCGCGAAACAGTGCATTCGGGTGCCGAAACACCCGTTTTGCTTCGATTTTCGTGCTGTAGGTAACCGAATGCTCCAAAACACTCCAAACATCATTTAGGGCCTAACGGAGTAGATTGGAAGTGTCCGTAGGAAAAACCCATTTTGAAGTTGGTTGTTACGAGGCAGTGCATCCGGGCACCGAAACGGGCCCGTTTCGCTCCGTTTTGCATGCAGAAGGTACCGAAACGCGCCAAATCACTCCCTAACATCGTTTTGGGTCCAATGGAGGCTATTGGGCATGTTCGTGCGAAAAAATTCAACAGAAGTTCGGGGCGCGAAACAGTGCATTCGGGTGCCGAAACACCCGTTTTGCTTCGATTTTCGTGCTGTAGGTAACCGAATGCTCCAAAACACTACCAAACATCATTTAGGGCCTAACGGAGTAGATTGGAAGTGTCCGTAGCGAAAAACCCATTTTGAAGTTGGTTGTTACGAGGCAGTGCATCCGGGCACCGAAACGGGCCCGTTTCGCTCCGTTTTGCATGCAGAAGGTACCGAAACGCGCCAAATCACTCCCTAACATCGTTTTGGGTCCAATGGAGGCTATTGGGCATGTTCGTGCGAAAAAATTCAACAGAAGTTCGGGGCGCGAAACAGTGCATTCGGGTGCCGAAACACCCGTTTTGCTTCGATTTTCGTGCTGTAGGTAACCGAATGCTCCAAAACACTCCCAAACATCATTTAGGGCCTAACGGAGTAGATTGGAAGTGTCCGTAGAGAAAAACCCATTTTGAAGTTGGTTGTTACGAGGCAGTGCATCCGGGCACCGAAACGGGCCCGTTTCGCTCCGTTTTGCATGCAGAAGGTACCGAAACGCGCCAAATCACTCCCTAACATCGTTTTGGGTCCAATGGAGGCTATTGGGCATGTTCGTGCGAAAAAATTCAACAGAAGTTCGGGGCGCGAAACAGTGCATTCGGGTGCCGAAACACCCGTTTTGCTTCGATTTTCGTGCTGTAGGTAACCGAATGCTCCAAAACACTCCAAACATCATTTAGGGCCTAACGGAGTAGATTGGAAGTGTCCGTAGCGAAAAACCCATTTTGAAGTTGGTTGTTACGAGGCAGTGCATCCGGGCACCGAAACGGGCCCGTTTCGCTCCGTTTTGCATGCAGAAGGTACCGAAACGCGCCAAATCACTCCCTAACATCGTTTTGGGTCCAATGGAGGCTATTGGGCATGTTCGTGCGAAAAAATTCAACAGAAGTTCGGGGCGCGAAACAGTGCATTCGGGTGCCGAAACACCCGTTTTGCTTCGATTTTCGTGCTGTAGGTAACCGAATGCTCCAAAACACTCCCAAACATCATTTAGGGCCTAACGGAGTAGATTGGAAGTGTCCGTAGGAAAAACCCATTTTGAAGTTGGTTGTTACGAGGCAGTGCATCCGGGCACCGAAACGGGCCCGTTTCGCTCCGTTTTGCATGCAGAAGGTACCGAAACGCGCCAAATCACTCCCTAACATCGTTTTGGGTCCAATGGAGGCTATTGGGCATGTTCGTGCGAAAAAATTCAACAGAAGTTCGGGGCGCGAAACAGTGGCATTCGGGTGCCGAAACACCCGTTTTGCTTCGATTTTCGTGCTGTAGGTAACCGAATGCTCCAAAACACTCCCAAACATCATTTAGGGCCTAACGGAGTAGATTGGAAGTGTCCGTAGCGAAAAACCCATTTTGAAGTTGGTTGTTACGAGGCAGTGCATCCGGGCACCGAAACGGGCCCGTTTCGCTCCGTTTGCATGCAGAAGGTACCGAAACGCGCCAAATCACTCCCTAACATCGTTTTGGGTCCAATGGAGGCTATTGGGCATGTTCGTGCGAAAAAATTCAACAGAAGTTCGGGGCGCGAAACAGTGCATTCGGGTGCCGAAACACCCGTTTTGCTTCGATTTTCGTGCTGTAGGTAACCGAATGCTCCAAAACACTACCAAACATCATTTAGGGCCTAACGGAGTAGATTGGAAGTGTCCGTAGCGAAAAACCCATTTTGAAGTTGGTTGTTACGAGGCAGTGCATCCGGGCACCGAAACGGGCCCGTTTCGCTACGTTTTGCATGCAGAAGGTACCGAAACGCGCCAAATCACTCCCTAACATCGTTTTGGGTCCAATGGAGGCTATTGGGCATGTTCGTGCGAAAAAATTCAACAGAAGTTCGGGGCGCGAAACAGTGCATTCGGTGCCGAAACACCCGTTTTGCTTTCGATTTTCGTGCTGTAGGTAACCGAATGCTCCAAAACACTCCCAAACATCATTTAGGGCCTAACGGAGTAGATTGGAAGTGTCCGTAGCGAAAAACCCATTTTGAAGTTGGTTGTTACGAGGCAGTGCATCCGGGCACCGAAACGGGCCCGTTTCGCTCCGTTTGGCATGCAGAAGGTACCGAAACGCGCCAAATCACTCCCTAACATCGTTTTGGGTCCAATGGAGGCTATTGGGCATGTTCGTGCGAAAAAATTCAACAGAAGTTCGGGGCGCGAAACAGTGCATTCGGGTGCCGAAACACCCGTTTTGCTTCGATTTTCGTGCAGTAGGTAACCGAATGCTCCAAAACACTCCCAAACATCATTTAGGGCCTAACGGAGTAGATTGGAAGTGTCCGTAGCGAAAAACCCATTTTGAAGTTCGTTGTTACGAGGCAGTGCATCCGGGCACCGAAACGGACCCGTTTCGCTCCGTTTTGCATGCAGAAGGTACCGAAACGCGCCAAATCACTCCCTAACATCGTTTTGGGTCCAATGGAGGCTATTGGCATGTTCGTGCGAAAAAAATTCAACAGAAGTTCGGGGCGCGAAACAGTGCATTCGGGTGCCGAAACACCCGTTTTTGCTAACTCTGATATTGACAGTAAACAGTCAAGACTGAATCGCGCCCTACTTCCCGACTATTGATCGTAAGGGTCCAGTACCATGACTGGGACTATATTCCGTAGCGTTAAACCATTTTTGAATTCGTTGTTACGAAAGGCGATATAACACCGGTGATGACGCAGGACTGTATTCACATCAGTGATATCGTCCCATGTAAGGTACCACGCACCATATCACTCACATTACATCCGGTTTATCCAATGCTAGATCGGTATGTTGGTGCCAACATCTAACAGAGGAAAGGCGCGAAACAATGCATCAAGATTCTCTGTGCTAATTACCCGGATAGTTCGATTTTTCGTGCTCTGTCAGGTCAAGAGCACAATGCTGAAAACACCTACACCCAAACTCATTTATTGCTCTAATGGTAGATTGGAAGTGAAGTAGCTGAAAAAACCGCTTTTTCGAAGTTCGATCCTACGAGGCAGTGCATCGAGGGCATCCGAAACGGACATGTTTGCGCGTCGCACAGAAGGGTACCGAAACGCGCTTGATCCTAACATCGTTTTGAGCTCCTAATGGAGGATATTGCGCATGGAATTGCGAAAAAAAATCAATATCAAGTCGGGGCGCGAAACAGTGCATTGGGTGCCGACTCCCGTAATTGCTTCGATTTTCGTCTAGTAACGAGATGACACACTCCCAATATCATTTAGGGGCCTAACGGAGAGATTGGAAGTGTCCGTGCGAATCTGCATTTTGAAGTCGTGTTACGATGCCGAGTGCATCGGCACCGAAAAAGGCCAGTTCGCTCCCGTTTTGCTGTAGATTGGTACCGAAACGCGCCAAATACCTTTAACATCTTTGGTCCACATGGAGGCTTTTGTATTTCGTGCGAATTCAACAGAAGTTCGGGGCGCGAAGCAGTAATTCGGCTGCGACACCGTTTTGATTCAGATTTTCGTGCAGTACCAG
Organism: Digitaria exilis; assembly: GCA_015342445.1. Classification (NCBI taxonomy): domain Eukaryota; kingdom Viridiplantae; phylum Streptophyta; class Magnoliopsida; order Poales; family Poaceae; genus Digitaria; species Digitaria exilis. Next base: position 61,701 of record JACEFO010001195.1, read on the forward strand.
CCGGAATGAAAAGTGAGCTCGAAACATCATTTAGGGCCTAACGGAGTAGATTGGAGTGTGTCCGTAGCGAAAAACCCATTTTGAAGTTCGTTGTTACGAGGCAGTGCATCCGGGCACCGAAACGGACCCGTTTCGCTCCGTTTTGCATGCAGAAGGTACCGAAACGCGCCAAATCACTCCCTAACATCGTTTTGGGTCCAATGGAGGCTATTGGGTATGTTCGTGCGCGAAAAATTCAACAGAAGTTCGGGGCGCGAAACAGTGCATTCGGGTGCCGAAACACCCGTTTTGCTTCGATTTTTTCGTGCAGTAGGTAACCGAATGCTCCAAAACACTCCCAAACATCATTTAGGGCCTAACGGAGTAGATTGGAAGTGTCCGTAGCGAAAAAACCCATTTTGAAGTTCGTTGTTACGAGGCAGTGCATCCGGGCACCGAAACGGACCCGTTTCGCTCCGTTTTGCATGCAGAAGGTACCGAAACGCGCCAAATCACTCCCTAACATCGTTTTGGGTCCAATGGAGGCTATTGGGTATGTTCGTGCGAAAAAAATTCAACAGAAGTTCGGGGCGCGAAACAGTGCATTCGGGTGCCGAAACACCCGTTTTGCTTCGATTTTCGTGCAGTAGGTAACCGAATGCTCCAAAACACTCCCAAACATCATTTAGGGCCTAACGGAGTAGATTGGAAGTGTCCGTAGCGAAAAACCCATTTTGAAGTTCGTTGTTACGAGGCAGTGCATCCGGGCACCGAAACGGACCCGTTTCGCTCCGTTTTGCATGCAGAAGGTACCGAAACGCGCCAAATCACTCCCTAACATCGTTTTGGGTCCAATGGAGGCTATTGGTATGTTCGTGCGAAAAAATTCAACAGAAGTTCGGGGGCGCGAAACAGTGCATTCGGGTGCCGAAACACCCGTTTTGCTTCGATTTTCGTGCAGTAGGTAACCGAATGCTCCAAAACACTCCCAAACATCATTTAGGGCCTAACGGAGTAGATTGGAAGTGTCCGTAGCGAAAAACCCATTTTGAAGTTCGTTGTTACGAGGCAGTGCATCCGGGCACCGAAACGGGACCCGTTTCGCTCCGTTTTGCATGCAGAAGGTACCGAAACGCGCCAAATCACTCCCTAACATCGTTTTGGGTCCAATGGAGGCTATTGGGCATGTTCGTGCGAAAAAATTCAACAGAAGTTCGGGGCGCGAAACAGTGCATTCGGGTGCCGAAACACCCGTTTTGCTTCGATTTTCGTGCTGTAGGTAACCGAATGCTCCAAAACACTCCCAAACATCATTTAGGGCCTAACGGAGTAGATTGGAAGTGTCCGTAGCGAAAACCCATTTTGAAGTTGGTTGTTACGAGGCAGTGCATCCGGGCACCGAAACGGACCCGTTTCGCTCCGTTTTGCATGCAGAAGGTACCGAAACGCGCGCCAAATCACTCCCTAACATCGTTTTGGGTCCAAATGGAGGCTATTGGGTATGTTCGTGCGAAAAAATTCAACAGAAGTTCGGGGCGCGAAACAGTGCATTCTGCCGAAACACCCGTTTTGCTCCGATTTTCGTGCAGTAGGTAACGAATGCTCCAAACACTCCCAAACATCATTCGAAGGCCACGAGTAGATTGGAAGTGTCCGTACGAAAGACCCATTATTGATGTTCTTGCTACCTAGCAGTGCATGCCGAGCACGAAAATCACTCCGTATTGCCTCGTTTTGCATGCAGAAGTTACATTGCTAGTAATGCACCCCTATCATCGTTTTGGTCCAATGGATGCGCTCGTGCGAAAAAAATGCAATCAAAAATCGCAGAATGTTCGACGCCGCCGAAACAGTGGCATTTCGGTGCCGAAACACCCGTTTTGCTTCGATTTTCGTGCTGTAGGTAACCGAATGCTCAAAACACTCCCAACATGCATTTATGGGCTAAAACGGAGTAGAATGGAAAGTGTCCGTAGGCGAAAACCCTTTTTGAAGTTCATTGTTACGAGGCAAGTGCATCCGTACAGTTGAAACGGACCCGTCGTTGCACCGTTTTGCATGCAGAGGTACCCGAAACGCGCCAAATCACTCCCTAACATCGTTTTGGGTCCAATGGAGGCTATTGGGTATGTTCGTAGCGAAAAAATTCAACAGAAGTTCGGGGGCGCATAAACAGTGCATTCGGGTGCCGAAACACCCGTTTTACCGTCGATTTTCGTGCAGTTAGGTACCGAGACATGCTCCAAAACACTCCCAAACATTATTTAGGGCCTAACGGAGTAGTTTGGAAGTGTCCCGTGCGAAAAACCCTATTTTGAAGTTCGTTGTTACGCGAGGCAGTGCATCCGTGCACCGAAACGGACCGTTTCGCTCCGTTTTGCATGCAGTAAGGTACCGAAACGCTCCAAATCACTCCCCTAACATCGTTTTGGGTCCAATGGAGGGCTATAGAGGCATGGCATTTTGAATTCGTTGTTCGAAAACACCGTGTTCCGCTCCGTTTGTGTTCATGGGGCGAAGGTTACCGAAACGCGCCAAATCACTCCCTAACATCGTTTTGGGTCCAATGGAGGCTATTGTATGTTCGTGCGAAAAAATTCAACAGAAGTTCGGGGCGCGAAACAGTGCATTCGGGTGCCGAAACACCCGTTTTGCTTAATTTTCGTGCAGTAGGTAACCGAATGCTCCAAAACACTCCCAACATCATTTAGGGCCTAACGGAGTAGATTGGAAGTGTCCGTAGCGAAATCCCATTTTGAAGTTCGTTGTTACGAGGCAGTGCATCGGGCACCGAAAGGACCCGTTTCGCTCCGTTTTTATGCAGAACGGTACCCGAAACGCGCCAAATCACTCCCTAACATCGTT
>JACEFO010001196.1:0-17830 GCA_015342445.1 Digitaria exilis
AAACATCGTACTATTAAGAGGGATATGAAGAGATACTTCCACCAAGGGGTGCCCACCTTTCTAATCCTGAATTTATTTATTTGTCGGAAGCTCCAATGTCCATCGGAAGTTTCCGACAGACACCCTTGACAGCACACAGCGGATAGTTTTTGGGGTCAGGTATATATACCCCATCATCCCCTCCTCACTTTGGTGCCGACCCCATTCGTGAAGAACACTCTCTCAAGCACTCTCTACCCCTCCCAAACACTCTCTCCACCACCCAAACTCTCCCTTAAGCCATTCCTTGAGTATTATTTGAGCTAGAGCTTGGGTGAGAACGAGATTTGAGTTGAGAGGTTTGAGCATTTGAGTTGGGGAAAGCAAACCTTTAGTCTTTTGAGCACTTGAAGCACCTTCGGTGATTGATTCGCATTTGTTACTCTTGGATCTTGATCCTTGATGGTTTGTGGTTGCCCGTGGAGTGCTCTCTCAATTATATTGTGAGCTCCCTGGAAAGTTTGTATTACGCATCCATTTGCGGATCTCATATATAGTAAGTGATGCAAATTTTCTTTGTGGTTGATTTAAGGAGAAAAGGGTTAGTGGACAACCTTGCTCTTTGTGAGGTCCTCAACGGAGACCTAGCTTTCTTTGTGGAAGTGAACTTCGGGAACAAATATTTGTCTCTTTACTTACTAGTTCTTGTTGTTTATCTTGACCTAGAACAGATTTACCCCGATCTATCTACTCATGTTTGTTTCCTCTCGCAAAGCTCATATTGTATCATCATCTGATATCATTACACAAATTTGATTCATACGGAATATTTGTTTTTACTTTAGATTTGAATTTTGTTTGTTGTCTAAAGTTCCGTAAGCTGTCCAAAGTTCCTATAATTGTCAGAAGTTCAGTTGAACTTTACCGCTACGAAGTATTTGTGGCAGTAACAAATTAAACCGGCTCAAGTGCGCCATATTATCTAATTAAGGACATTTAGCGCACTTCAAACAATTTAATTTGGAGAAACCATCGAGTGTCCCATGGACTCCTTGATAAACCACTCTTCCTTTACCTTTACGAAGCGATAGGATCGTTTTCGGAAAGGAGACACAATGAGCATCATTATTTTTACAATACCATAACAAGGTAGTAAGGTACGAATTATTAGAACATGTTTTGAAGCAACCTTAAGTGCAAGGTCAAACCATACTAGGATTTTAATACAACTGGTCTAGGATTATACTATTACACAAATATCTACATCTTCCGCTCATCTCTAGAGACATCGGAACCATAGATGCACTCTAGACTTTTGGAACCTCCTCTTCGACCACCTCGGAGAAGACTTCTGAAAACAACAACAAAGGGCCGCCTGAGTACAAAGGTACTCAGCAAGACTTACCCGACCAGTAAAAGTAAAAGACTCTAGAGGATCATGCTAGGCTTTGGTGGTGGTTTGGCTGTTTAGCTTTTGCTAAAAGCTTACTAAATGTAGAGCCCTAACCTTCAAGTTTTACTTTTCATTAAGTGATTACCTAACCATCTAGATTATAAACGCTTTTGCATACAAGTGGAGCTAAGCAAAACAACCATATTGAATCATAAACCTCTTTCTTTCACTTTCTTTACTACAAAACTAGCAGCTGTTCAAGTGCACTCATAACCAAGAGCTGTGGCGATCTGAACCAATTTACACCCTGTAGGGGATACCTAGTTCCCAGTCACGTACAGGGGGTTCTTTTGTACGCAACAATGTTTCAGTTGATTGAGCCAAAGACCGGAAATATCGTTACTCGAACCCGAGAACACAGCCCACGTGGGCCCCATGTCTGGCGACCACCCCATGAGTTTTAGGCTACATCCCGCCTTTCTCCGACCCAGCAAGCACGGGTAAGCAATATTTTCAATCTAGGAGTCAACCAACCTAATTGACTTTACTGGTCCCATACCCAGTAAGCAACCAGGTAAAATCACTTGATCATCAGTTAAGCCACGACAACTCTTTATTCCATTCTCATATCTCATCAAACTTCTTGAAAGAACATATATGAGTGATTCAACTTAGCTCAAGCTTTAAAGATTAAACATTAGCTTAGCTAGGCATAACTATGATGTAGAATAACATCTAGATTGTGGTGGCAAGCATTAAGAATGCCCTTAACAAGGATGGATTCAATGCATCAAGTAGGGTTATCATTCAACTCCTAAACTTAAATGCACACACATAAAAGTAAATAATGGACTCATGTGAATTTCATAAATGAATAGGACATTCATGCACCAGGGCTTGCCTTGGTTCACAAAAAGATTAGGATCAGCTGTGAACTTCTCGGACTCAGGGGCAACAACAATAACTTCCTCATACTATTGAGCTTGATCTTCGGCCAACTCAATGTATTCCACTTCAGGAGCTTCCACTTCTACAATGGAATGCAAGTTAGAGATGATATGCAACAATTTTCAAAAAGAGCCATACAACTTCCCTCCTCAATAAATTTGCAAGCTAAGGCAACAAAACACCAACCCTTTTTAAAGCACTCCTAAATTTTTCTTTAATAAAATGTTGCCTTAAATGAATTTTAATTGATTTTTAATGATTAATATTAAATTTGTAAATGATAAAAGCAATTAAATTTCTAAATGATAAAGCATTTAAATAAATAAATAAACCAATTTAAAGTCATTTCTAATTATTAAAGAATTAATCATAATTTAGCATTTTTAGTAATTATTAAGCATTTATTTAATCAATTTGAATTAAAGAATTAAATTAATCACCTACAATTAACTAATTAACATTTTAATAGATAACTGAATTTAAAACTAGATTAACAAAATTGGTTTTATTAATTTGAACGTCCCTACAATTTTCTATGAATTAATTAGTGAAAAACTAGATTTATAAATATATTATCAAAACGTAAAAGGAACTTTTGCACAAAACCCCCTGGGGATTCACTTGTTCTCCTCTGCGGCGCTGACCGCTCCCCGCCGGCCTTGACCGCCGGCTACTCGCCGGCGGTGAGGCCCCCCCGACCTCGACACCTAGCCCTACGGCTCGGCCTTGCTACCGCGCACACGCTTAGCACAAAAACGCCTTGACAACCCTTGCAGCCTCACTTCCGCGACGACCTAGGCGGCGGCGCTCAACGGCGGCTCGCCGTTCGGCTAACCTCCGATGCCACACACCCCACGAGCAAGCCCACGAGCACCAGCGACCCAAGACGAATCTAGTGCAGCCCCTAATGCGAGCTGCGATGCCCCCAGATGCCCTGGCCACGTGTGCCTGCCATTGCGGGAGGCGAACAGGACGAACACCTACCAATTGGCCCTAAACACGCCACAGCCCACTGCGCCCTCAAAACCCCACCAAAACCATCGTAGAAGCACTATTTCCATCGGCGGAGTTTACCTAGAGCTTTGCTCGCCGGCGACATAGAAGAAACCACTGAACCGGCTCTGCAGTGGGTGAAACTCAACAAGAACTGGCCCAAAAGAAAGAGGAGATCGAGGCAAAGGTTTTAGCGAAGGGAATCGATCGGTGGTGGATGGACAACGGCGCGCGACGGTGAAAGCTAACAGCAGCCGGAGTAAGCCGTAATTGGCGAAGAGAGGAAAAGAAGAAAGAAAGAGGCCATGGGTGGCTATTTATCGGCAAGAAACACGCCTCAACGATCGCCACCTCCTGTTGAACACATGGCCACGGTGAAAAACATGCACGCCGGCATGTGGCTAGAGTTACCGACCTCGCCGGTGAGCTGTTTGCCTGCTAGCTTCCCTCTTCCTTCCAAACCGCCACATTGTGGGTCCAGATTCTCCTAATTTCACATTCAAACTCGTCTCGGTGCAAACATAGAACTTAAACTTCAATCCAAACCCTACACTTCCTCTTTTAGCTCTCATTCGAATCGAGCAACAACTCGGTCAGAAATCAACCTCAAAAACTTGGCACCATTAATCCCCATTTTCAGAGTTTGAGATCTTGAATTCTCAAACTACTCTCAAATTTACATTGAAAATACCTACGATTCCCAAAGTGACTGTTTACAATCACTTCAATTTCATCTTCTCTTTTAGAACCTCAGCAAAATTCTCAACCGATGGCTCGAATTTGAGCTCTGAACCCAGATCGGTTCAAGGTGTTCAACCATCTTTGAAACCCTAACCTTGTTTTAGAACTTCGAACTCAAATTACTCCAAATATTTGTATAGAACTGGATCTTTATTGAAATACAAAATTTTTGGGGTTTGACTTGAGTTTCATTTCTCCCTTTTGAACCTTTGCCAAATTCTCGTTGGTTGAGCTCAATTTTTGAAATTTTATCTCAGCCTCTAAGATTCTGAGTTTTTTTCTAATACTTTCTCTGATTCGATTTTTATCTAAGCTTTTTGTTGACGGTCATTATAAACGCTTAGTGCCCATCAACATTTTGGTAAAACGGAGGATTATACTATGTTCCATACATGATTTGCTAATAACTAATGAGTTCCACTAGTTTTGGATGAGTTGTGACTGCAGGAGGTGACACGAGGAAACTGAGCACCAGAAGCCACTAGGCTAGGCCGATCGCCACTCTGTGGCCGACCGGCCTCCTATCAGCCCATTTCACCACGTCACTGATTCATGAGTGAGGAAACACTGTGCATGTTGACCTGAGCCGCGAGTTCAAGTCGGTTTGATCAATGGACATCGAAAGGCGTCACCTTGGATTGGAGGGCACACCTGCATGATAAAACCGACCAAACTTACCGGGAATCAGACACAACCGACTTCAAGACATGATCACAGACACACACGAGAAGGACGGTGCCAGGTGGACACCATCCTAGGACGATCCGCCTGGGAGAGGTCGGCCGGCCTCCACTTGCCGCCTTTCGCCTCCTCCTTTTGCGTGCATGCTAGTCCTTGGATGCCAAGCCTCCCTATGACGGTTCCCAAGCTTCACCGAACTTCCAAGGCTATAAATGGATAGCTCCTCTCCACTACAAAACACACACTCAAGGACCTCTCCCTTCATTTCCACTTTGTAGTTTAGGAGTTGTAGTTGGGAGTAGGATTGAGTCGAGCTTTGCCTCGAGGTTCCAAAGTCCTCGGAAGTTCTGGTAAAGGCTCTTGTACCTTTTCCTTAGTTTTTGAATATTTAATCAATAAAGTTATCTTCTTTACTATGAGCAAGCTTTACTCATCATGTCTTCTTTACTTAAGTTTTACCTTAAGATGGAGAGCACCTTCCTATAAAGTTAGATTTAGAGTTTTATTTAGCTCTGTCGGGATCATCTTGTGGGTCTTTCTAGCCTATCTCGGAGCCGTCAAAAGCTCTGAGCTGAGGGGTCTTTCTCTTGATAGACGTCGAAGGGAAGTCCTAACATCAAGCACAGACATGATGTCTGACTTGCCGTTAGCTAAGTTAGTGTGTTCCACCCCATGGTGCTAGTTGGCACTCCTTAACTCATCGTCAGGAGCGCTTGGTTAGTCTTTGTATGCTTAGAAGAATGGTATTCCGCAAACCCACAGAATAACTCGTTGTAGCCTTTCACCTTGGTGTGACCCAGGGTACTGTATTTATATCCTCAGGGAAGCATTATGGTTAAATAATATTGAAGAATAGAATGACAACCTTTCCAGTATTATCAACCCACTAACTTAGGGGAGATAACATAGCGCGTGGACAATGGTCAATGTATGACCGGATAGAAGGCTTGGTAAAGCCAGCGACACAGGGGACTCTCAGACGAAAGAGAAAAAGGGAGAGCTGGAAACATAAGGTGAGAAAGGAACCTATGACACTTCTGTACTTAGAGAAAGAACACACTACAGCTTTAGACTAGACTTTTACCTAGATGTCTAGGGCAGAGCTTGCTTCGACGGCTAGAGCGGGAGAAACACAGAATGGGGTGAGAAGGGGATCCTCCGGGCTCCGAACTACTGTTATAAAAACACCCGAACGTGGTGGACTACAAAGGACGACAGGGCTATCACCGCGTGTCGCCTACCACTGCGGTGCCGTGGGGTTGAACACACTAACTTAGCTAACAACAAGTCAGACACCACGTCTGCACTTGACGTTAGGACTTCCCTTGGATGTCTATCAAGAGAGAGTCCCCTCAACTCGGAGCTTTCGACGGCTCCAACATAGGCTAGAAAGACCCAAAAGATAAGCCCGACAGAACTAACTAAAGTTCTAACTCTAATTCTATAGGAAACTACTCTCCAACTTAAGACAAAGCTTAGAGAAGAAAAAAATAAAGAGTAGAGCTTGCTCATAAGTAAAGAAGATAACTTTATATTCATGATAGTATTCAGAAACAAAAGAAAAGATACAAGAGCTTTTACCAGAATTTTCGAAGACTTCGGAACCCCGAGGCAAAGCTCGACTCGACCTTACTCCCAACTACAACTCCTAAACTACAAAAGAGGCCGAAGTGGCCGGCCGGCCAGCCACTCCTAGGCCGATCGGCCAGGAGATGTGGCCACATGTCATTGACTTTGGCATGCATGCTCCTGATCAAGTCCTGAGGTTGGTTGGGTATGGTTTTTTGTTAACTTAGTTCGGGAGAACATGCAGGTGGGCCCTTCAATCCAAATGATGCCTTTCGATGTCCGTTGATCCAACCGACTTGGAATTCACGGTCTAGATCAACATGCACTGTGTTTCTTGTCTCCTGGATCAGTGACGTGGCATTTCGGCCAAGTTGATGGCCGACCGGCCAGCCACTCCTAGGCTGATCGGCCAGGAGATGTGGCCACATGTCATTGACTTTGGCATGCATGCTCCTGATCAAGTCCTGAGGTTGGTTGGGTATGGTTTTTTGTTAACTTAGTTCGGGAGAACATGCAGGTGGGCCCTTCAATCCAAATGATGCCTTTCGATGTCCGTTGATCCAACTGTAACACCCAGATTTCCAAGAAATCCGAATGCTTCCATATGTGTGCCCAGGATGTCCACAGAACACATATAGATTACAAATATTGAATCACAGAGAACACAATGCTCGAATAAAATAGTTTATATCAGAGTTTAACACAAGACTTAGTCTTAAACAAATAACACAGCGGAAGACTTAATACTAACAAACGTCTTAACTAAGTAGAGCCTCAAATCCACAGGGACACCGACTGGTTGAACACAGCTTAGAAGTACGGCAGATCCTCCGGGAACTCAGCAAGCGACTGATCATTCATTGCTCCATCTGTTACCCATCCGGGATTTTGTTGAATAGTTGCAAGTGTAAGTAAACCATCTTACTTAACAAGTATAACACGGGTTATGCAAGGACAAAAGGCTTGACACGGTTATACTGCATTAGCACTTTTAGTTGATTCATTTTATTTTCTTCCAACTTACTACAAATGAGTAGATCCCAAGTATAATCCCATTAATAAGGTATAAGTGATTATAGAACAAACCATCATCATCCACTAATATCATCTTCTAATCAAAAAGGATCCAGGCCGCTCGTATCCGTGAGCACGGCTATCATGATAGATCAACACTCTGCAGAGGTTTCGCCCTTTACCCGCCGGTCACATAAATCCAAAAGAACTTATGTTACGAGGACTTTCACAAAACACCCTAACAAGCACAGTAGCCGTTTTGGTTCAACATAGGCAGCATAACCCGAGGCATCGAGATTGACGTACGCTCAGGGCGCAACGTGAGGGGGTCAATGGCGTCCAGAGCGAGAGCGCAATCATCGCAACGTGTGAAGCTGCCGTACATCGGGCGCTTACATCACGGGACTTTGCCTAACGGGGCATAGCCAACGGATAAAACCGTCCTCGATGGATCAAACTATACTCTCACCCATGCACCCCACATACGCCTTTCGGTAACCACTGGCGAGCTAGAGACGTACAAGCTAGTTATCCAAGACCAGAGCCATTATAGTTCCAACGGCGGCGAACAAGTTCCTGGGTTGCCGCTTTAAGAACCGGACCTTATGGAGAGACATTAGAACAAAGCACAAAGCACATGCTCTAATTCCCTAGATCAAACCTTACAGAGACACTAGAACAAAGCACACAGCACATGCTCTAGTTCCCCGAACCATGTTGCTAAAAAGCATCTTTTAACCATCATTGAAGTGAACCATTAGTTCAGTATTAACATAAAAATAAATGTTGGTTGCAGCGCGTAGCATAGACTAACCATAATGCATAAAACCCTGGGTAACAAGGAATAGGGTAAAGACTAGGAACATCCTTTGTGGCTAACAGTATTAGACACATGCATATGATTTATGTGATTAATCGGTGTATAGGTAACAAGGATGGTCCGTGTTATACTTGCCTTCCTCAGAGAACTGCTGCTGCACCTGCTCTTCGGGAACGGGATCGTCGGCGAACTCGAACGGCTCGGCAACTACTCACATCAATCACCAACAAGCATCCACACATACATGCAAACAAGATTACTTAATTAGAACAGTACACCAAACATAAACAAAAGATGAAAAGAAGGTTTTAGAGCTACTCTACGCTTCACTACGAACACGTGAGCGCGAAAATCACTCAAATCGGAGTTAAAACGGAGAAACTACGCTTAAAACGGGCTCTAGGGGCTTGCTGGTAAAGATTTTAGGCTTCCAGGGGTGTTTTTGAAAGAAACCAGGGACTTAAAACATAATTTTGTATAAAAACACGAGGGCTGCGGTGTAAAAACAACTTCTAGGACGGCGGGCATGATTTTTCAAAAGAACAGGGGCTAAAACGAAAGAAAAAGGACTTGGTTGTAAATACTTTTGAACTGCGCTGGACTGCGGGTTGATTTTTGAAAAACAGAGGGGCTCTTTTGCAAAATCGCCACGGCAGCGGCTAGATGCTGACGTGGGCTGACGTCATGGCTTACTGTGCCGTGGACCGGCCGTAGACCGCGGTCCACGGGTCCACGGTGAACCGGACCGGGTTTTAAAACGGGTCTAGATCTGGGCCGTCGGTTTTGGATCGAGCGGCCGGGATTAGATCTAGCGCTCGGCTCGCCGGGAACGACGGCTCGCGGCGGCGCGCGGCGGCGACCTCGCCGGAGTAAGCTCGGCTGGGGGCTACGGGGCTCCAAATCTCGCCGCGAAAGGTCCTAGAGAGAGAGGAGACAACGGGGAACTCGATTTGGGGGTTGTGGACGAGGTTTGAGCAGTGAGGGCGGCTGGCGACGCACGGCGGCGGAGCGAGAACTCCGTCGAGCTCGAGCAAGCGCGGGAGAGCGAGAGGAACGGGGTTTAGGGCCTCGGCGTGTTCCCTACCTCGCGACGAAGCTCTTGGTGCGGCTCTAGGGGTCAATGATGCGGTGAAGCGATGGATTGGCGGCGGCGGCTCGGAAAGAGGGCGGCGGCTAGGGTTTGGCGGCGTGGGGCACTGGTGGCGTAAGGGATAGGTGGCGGCGCTATTTATGGGGGCTTTAGGCTCCTTGGCGTGCGCGCCAAGTCGCGAGGAAGGCGGCGTGTGCGGAGGGGACTCGCGGCGGCGCGGCGCGGTGGAGTCCCGCTTGCCCACGGCGAGAGGAAGGAGGTGAAGATGACAGGTGGGCCCGGGTGTCAGTGGCAGAGGGGAGAGAGGAGGCGCGCGCTGCGGAGAGAAAGGAGAGGCTGACAGGTGGGGCCGGCTGTCAGCCGCAGCGGGAGGAGACGCGCGCGCTGGGCTGCTAACTGGGCTGGGCTGCGGTGACGCGAGCTGCTCTGCTGGGCTGCGCAGTGGTGGGCTGGCCAAGCTGGGCCGTTGGGCTGCGCAGAGAAGAGAGAAGGGGTGGGCCGGCTGGGCTGAAAAGAGAGAGGGGAAAAGAGAGAGAAAAGAAAAGGTTTTTCTTTTATTCAAACACTCATTTGAATTCAAATTCAAACTCAAATTTGAATTCAACAATCAAAAATAAATGCACCAGCATGAATGCAACAATAATGTTTCTATTTCCTATATTTGCTTTTATTTATTCAAAAATTTTTATTTTCCCTACATTAATTATGAGCTCTTCAATATAAAAAGGCAATTAATTACTAATTTTTAATTAGGGCCATTTTTAGGGTGTTACAAACCTACCCCCCTTAAGATGAATCTCGTCCCCGAGATTCGGACGTGGATTGGAAGAGATGTGGATATTCTGCCTTGAGTTCATCCTCCTGTTCCCAGGTTGCCTCATCCTCTGTATGACGATTCCACTGAACCTTGCACATACGTATCACTTTGTTCCTGGTGACTCTCTCAGACTCCTCTAAGATCTTGACCGGATATTCCTCATAAGTAAGGTCCTCCTGCACATTCAATTCCTCTAACGGAATCTGTTCCTCTGGCACCCGTAAACACTTTTTCAGCTGGGACACGTGGAACACATCATGCACTCCCGCCAATTTCTCTGGTAACTCTAACTGATAAGCCACTTCACCTCTCCGTTCTAATATCTTGAATGGTCCAATGTAGCGAGGTGCTAGCTTGCCTTTGACGTTGAATCTCTTCACACCTCTCATTGGTGACACCTTAAGATACACAAAATCACCAATCCCGAAGCTGAGGTCTCGTCGCCTTACATCTGCATAACTTTTCTGCCGCGACTGAGCTGTTTTCAAATTCTGCCTGATAACCTGCACTTGTTCTTCTGCCTGCTTCAAGACCTCAGGTCCAAATACCTTACCTTCTCCGGTCTGATTCCAAAACAACGGTGTCCTGCACTTTCTTCCGTACAACGCCTCAAATGGTGACATTCTGAGACTCTGCTGGTAGCTGTTGTTGTACGAAAACTCTGCATAGCACAAACTCTTATCCCAACTATTCCCATACTGCAATGCACATGCCCTCAACATGTCCTCCAGTATCTGATTTGTCCTCTCAGTCTGTCCGTCTGTCTGCGGATGGTAAGCGGAACTGAAGTGAAGCTTAGTATCCATGGACTCATGTAACTTGCGCCAAAAGTGCGACGTAAACTGAATTCCTCGGTCTGATACTATCTTCTTAGGTACCCCATGCAAACATACAATCCGCTCCATATACAATTCTGCTAGTTTGGCACCGGAATATGTAGTCTTTACCGGAATAAAGTGAGCCACCTTCGTCAATCGGTCCACTATCACCCATATAGAGTCATAACCTTTCTGCGTGCGGGGCAATCCTGTTATAAAATCCATACCCACTTCTTCCCATTTCCACTCTGGTATCTTCATAGGCTGAAGCAAACCTGCCGGTCTCTGATGTTCGGCCTTAACTCTCTGGCATACGTCACAAAGAGCTACATGTGCTGCAACATCGCGCTTCAAACCATACCACCAAAATCTTTCCTTGAGGTCCAAGTACATCTTGGTACTTCCCGGGTGAATGGAATATGCTGACTCGTGCGCTTCCCGTAAGATAACATCCTTGATATGCTGCTGATCTGGCACCACTATTCTGTTACCATACCACACTGTTCCTTGATCATCCAATCGGAATCCTGGCGCTTTATCTGTCCCGATCTTCTTAACCAACTCCTTGATTTCCTCATCCTCCAATTGACCTTTTCGGATTTCTTGTTCAAGAGTTGACTCCACTTCTAGCTCAGCCACGTTAGCTGCCATACCCAAGTTTAAGCGTTCAAACTCCCTACTAAGCTCTTCCGGTGAATTCTGACCCGGTAGCACATTCGCAAAACTCTTTCTACTCAAAGCATCGGCCACCAAGTTAGCCTTCCCTGGATAGTAGTGAATTTCTAGTTCAAAGTCATTGATCTTCTCAAGCCAACGACGTTGCCTCATATTCAACTCGGATTGCGTGAACACATACTTAAGGCTCTTGTGGTCGGTATAGATGTCGCACTTGTGTCCAATCAAATAATGCCTCCAGATCTTCAATGCGTGTACCACGGCTGCCAATTCCAGATCATGTGTCGGATAATTCAGCTCATGTCTCCTCAACTGTCTGGACGCATATGCCACAACTCTACCTTCCTGCATAAGTACACATCCCAATCCTTGACGAGACGCATCGCAATACACTGAGAAACTTTTAGTAACATCTGGCAGTACCAATACTGGTGCAGTGGTCAGCCTTTTCTTCAACTCCTCAAAGCTAGCTTGACACTGCGGTGTCCACACAAACTTGGCATTCTTTTCTAGCAATGATGTCAAAGGCTTGGCAATCTTGGAGAATCCCTCAATAAAACGCCGATAGTAACCTGCCATTCCAAGAAAACTCCTGATCTCACTGACATTCTGCGGTGGAATCCAGTTGAGAACATCCCTAACCTTCTTCGGATCAACTGCGACACCTCCATTTGACAACACATGGCCCAAGAATGATACCTCCTTCAGCCAGAATTCACATTTACTCAACTTAGCATACAACTGATGTTCTCGGAGTCTCTGCATCACTAACCTCAAGTGTTCCTCATGCTCTTCCTCATTCTTGGAGAAAACCAGAATATCATCGATGAACACCACGACGAACTTGTCAAGATAATCCATGAACACGCTGTTCATCAAATACATGAAGTAGGCCGGTGCATTAGTCAATCCAAAGGACATAACTGTGAACTCATACAAACCATACCGGGTAGTGAAAGCTGTCTTGGGGATATCTGTCACCCGGATTCTCATCTGATGATAGCCTGATCTGAGATCGATCTTCGAGAACACACAAGCTCCTCTCAATTGGTCAAAGAGATCATCGATCCTTGGCAGTGGATACTTATTCTTGATGGTGACCTCATTGAGGGCTCGATAGTCTATGCACATCCTCTGTGTCCCGTCTTTCTTATCAACAAACAACACTGGAGCTCCCCAAGGCGAAGAACTAGGACGAATATACCCCTTAGCTAGTAGGGCCTTTAATTCTTCTTTAAGTTTCTTTAATTCTTTTACCCCCATTCTATATGGTCTTTTAGCTATGGGTGTTGTACCAGGCATAAGTTCAATAACAAATTCAACTTCACGTTCTGGAGGCATACCTGGCAATTCATCTGGGAACACATCTGGATACTCGTTCACCACTCGAATGTCCTTCAACTCTGTGCCTTCAGCACGATTGACCTGACCGGGCTCTGTGGTTTTGGTTGCCTGATACTCAATCTTCTCCCCTGATGGAGCCACTAACTGAACTGCACGCTTGGAACATTGTATGACGGCATCGTACTTTGCTAGCCAGCTCATTCCCAAAATCAGATCCATCCCAATAGAATTTAGGACTATAGGGTGTGCTAAAAAGTCTACCCCCCTTATGTTAACTGCTACATTAGGACAACGTAATGTGGCCCGAAGTTCTCCCCCCGGTGAGTTAACTAACATGGTGTTCCCCATAGGTTGCATAAGCATCAAGTTCTTTTTCACGAAATCAGCAGATATAAAAGCATGCGAAGCTCCAGAATCAAACAAAACTGTAGCAGGTTGTGAGTTGACCGAGAACGTACCGACTACCACATCTGTGGCTACTTCTGCAGTTTCTGCTCCCACATGGTTGAGCTTGCCCCTGGCGTAGTTCTGCTGGCCTCGGTTTCCCTGTGCCTGCTGCTGATTCCCATTCTGAGCTGGTTGTGGTCCTGCCTTCTGGTTGTTGTTCTGACCGGTGGAATTCTGGACCCTCCGGGGACAAAAGTTAGCATAATGTCCCTGTTCACCACAGTGATAGCATACCCTTGGGCCGACAGGAGTGGTGTTAGCCTGGGTAGTGCGCGAAGCCTGGGTGTTCTGCTGCGCGTTCTGGTAGCGCTGCTGTTGCTGCTGGGGTGGTGCATACTGGGGACGTTGCTGGTTCTGGCCGCGGTTCTGAAGGCTTGACTGTCCCTGAGTGCGCTGCTGATTCACCTGCTGGGGGTTGTAGCGGGGGCGGATGTTGCTGCCAGATTGCTGGTTCATGAACTTTCTCTTCTTGTCCTCAATCTCGCGACGTTTGTGCTCCACCATCAGGGCTCCATCAACCAAAGCACCGAAGGTTGGGAAGGTGATGCACATCAACTGTAGCTGCAAAACATCCTGGAGTCCATTCCGGAAGCGAGTTTGCCTCTTCTCCTCTGTCGACACCTCATCTGGTGCATAGCGGGCCAGCTCAAGGAACTTGTCACGATAGGCAGTGACGCTCATTCCCTCCTGCGTCAGGGCTAGGAACTCCCTCTTCTTTAGGACCGTCAGTCCCTCAGGCACATGGTGAGCACGGAAGGCATCACTGAACTGCTGCCAGGTGATCTGGTTGCGATCGGGTTGCGCATATTGGTATGCTACCCACCAGTCGAGAGCGGCTCCTTCAAACTGTCCAGAGGCGTAGAGCACCTTCTCCCTGTCATCACACTGAGCAATGTCGAGCTGTCTCTCCACTGCCTTGATCCAGTCTTCAGCTTCCATCGGGTCCTTGGCGCGGGAGAACTTTGGCGGGCGCCCCTTCAAGAACTCTCCCCTCCTGTCCCGGATGGGCTGGGGAGGTGGCTGAACAGGTGGATTCTGCAGGTTCTGCTGCATCAAAGCTATGGCCTGAGTCAACTGTTGCATCGTCTGTGTCTGCAAGCGGACTAGATCTTCCATGGTGGGCGGCTGGTTCTGGTTCTGATTCGGGTTGCCACCACCCGTCGATCCTCTTGTCCCAACCATCTGTCATAAATCAAAATCCCAACATTCATAATCACAGTCATGTCTGAACCGGTGTCAAGAACAGAAGCAATCCATTGACAAGATAAGGTACTCAGGTGATAGGAAAGATGGTAGATGTTGTGCAAGGGAGAGGTTAGGAACCCAACTATCTATCCACTAATTACCTTATACCTTAATCCAATACTAGATGATTGCAGACTTCCATCTGCTCTCATCACAATCATTACAAAAGATCCAAATCACACATAAGCATAATGACAATTCATTCAAGCATTCAAAGACAAGGTTCACACAAGACTCGGCACTCTTAGACTAGTTTTGGACCCGAAAACGTTCTATTTGATCTCTACTGGCATTTAGGGTCGATGGTGGTGCGGTAAGCTAGGGTGTTGTATCTAGTCCTTCTGCGTGGTGGTGACTGTGCACCAAACTCTGGACTACATGGCGCAGGTCCTTCCGACTGATGCTGCAGCTCCTCAGGGTTCCCTTCTTCGGCCTCCTGCCTAAGAAGCTCCTTGTAGGCGTCCAGGTTGCGTGCCTCCGACGGGTACTCATCGATGCGGGGTGGAAGGTAGACACCAGTGCTCTTACGGACTATCTATCTCTATCGAGCTATCTATGGAAGTGAAAACTAGAGGAGGGCCTTAGTTTTAAAGCTTAGAAAGTTTTCAAAAAGAACAGAGGTAGAATAGAACACCATTTTTCAACAGAAACTCAACTCTAGGATGTAAAATAATTTTTAGAGCAAGAATTAAGCAAGTTCTAATCGACCGTTCTATCTAGGCTGTGATCCTACAGTCAGCACGGCTCTGATACCAACTTTGTAACACCCAGATTTCCAAGAAATCCGAATGCTTCCATATGTGTGCCCAGGATGTCCACAGAACACATATAGATTACAAATATTGAATCACAGAGAACACAATGCTCGAATAAAATAGTTTATATCAGAGTTTAACACAAGACTTAGTCTTAAACAAATAACACAGCGGAAGACTTAATACTAACAAACGTCTTAACTAAGTAGAGCCTCAAATCCACAGGGACACCGACTGGTTGAACACAGCTTAGAAGTACGGCAGATCCTCCGGGAACTCAGCAAGCGACTGATCATTCATTGCTCCATCTGTTACCCATCCGGGATTTTGTTGAATAGTTGCAAGTGTAAGTAAACCATCTTACTTAACAAGTATAACACGGGTTATGCAAGGACAAAAGGCTTGACACGGTTATACTGCATTAGCACTTTTAGTTGATTCATTTTATTTTCTTCCAACTTACTACAAATGAGTAGATCCCAAGTATAATCCCATTAATAAGGTATAAGTGATTATAGAACAAACCATCATCATCCACTAATATCATCTTCTAATCAAAAAGGATCCAGGCCGCTCGTATCCGTGAGCACGGCTATCATGATAGATCAACACTCTGCAGAGGTTTCGCCCTTTACCCGCCGGTCACATAAATCCAAAAGAACTTATGTTACGAGGACTTTCACAAAACACCCTAACAAGCACAGTAGCCGTTTTGGTTCAACATAGGCAGCATAACCCGAGGCATCGAGATTGACGTACGCTCAGGGCGCAACGTGAGGGGGTCAATGGCGTCCAGAGCGAGAGCGCAATCATCGCAACGTGTGAAGCTGCCGTACATCGGGCGCTTACATCACGGGACTTTGCCTAACGGGGCATAGCCAACGGATAAAACCGTCCTCGATGGATCAAACTATACTCTCACCCATGCACCCCACATACGCCTTTCGGTAACCACTGGCGAGCTAGAGACGTACAAGCTAGTTATCCAAGACCAGAGCCATTATAGTTCCAACGGCGGCGAACAAGTTCCTGGGTTGCCGCTTTAAGAACCGGACCTTATGGAGAGACATTAGAACAAAGCACAAAGCACATGCTCTAATTCCCTAGATCAAACCTTACAGAGACACTAGAACAAAGCACACAGCACATGCTCTAGTTCCCCGAACCATGTTGCTAAAAAGCATCTTTTAACCATCATTGAAGTGAACCATTAGTTCAGTATTAACATAAAAATAAATGTTGGTTGCAGCGCGTAGCATAGACTAACCATAATGCATAAAACCCTGGGTAACAAGGAATAGGGTAAAGACTAGGAACATCCTTTGTGGCTAACAGTATTAGACACATGCATATAATTTATGTGATTAATCGGTGTATAGGTAACAAGGATGGTCCGTGTTATACTTGCCTTCCTCAGAGAACTGCTGCTGCACCTGCTCTTCGGGAACGGGATCGTCGGCGAACTCGAACGGCTCGGCAACTACTCACATCAATCACCAACAAGCATCCACACATACATGCAAACAAGATTACTTAATTAGAACAGTACACCAAACATAAACAAAAGATGAAAAGAAGGTTTTAGAGCTACTCTACGCTTCACTACGAACACGTGAGCGCGAAAATCACTCAAATCGGAGTTAAAACGGAGAAACTACGCTTAAAACGGGCTCTAGGGGCTTGCTGGTAAAGATTTTAGGCTTCCAGGGGTGTTTTTGAAAGAAACCAGGGACTTAAAACATAATTTTGTATAAAAACACGAGGGCTGCGGTGTAAAAACAACTTCTAGGACGGCGGGCATGATTTTTCAAAAGAACAGGGGCTAAAACGAAAGAAAAAGGACTTGGTTGTAAATACTTTTGAACTGCGCTGGACTGCGGGTTGATTTTTGAAAAACAGAGGGGCTCTTTTGCAAAATCGCCACGGCAGCGGCTAGATGCTGACGTGGGCTGACGTCATGGCTTACTGTGCCGTGGGCCGGCCGTAGACCGCGGTCCACGGGTCCACGGTGAACCGGACCGGGTTTTAAAACGGGTCTAGATCTGGGCCGTCGGTTTTGGATCGAGCGGCCGGGATTAGATCTAGCGCTCGGCTCGCCGGGAACGACGGCTCGCGGCGGCGCGCGGCGGCGACCTCGCCGGAGTAAGCTCGGCTGGGGGCTACGGGGCTCCAAATCTCGCCGCGAAAGGTCCTAGAGAGAGAGGAGACAACGGGGAACTCGATTTGGGGGTTGTGGACGAGGTTTGAGCAGTGAGGGCGGCTGGCGACGCACGGCGGCGGAGCGAGAACTCCGTCGAGCTCGAGCAAGCGCGGGAGAGCGAGAGGAACGGGGTTTAGGGCCTCGGCGTGTTCCCTACCTCGCGACGAAGCTCTTGGTGCGGCTCTAGGGGTCAATGATGCGGTGAAGCGATGGATTGGCGGCGGCGGCTCGGAAAGAGGGCAGCGGCTAGGGTTTGGCGGCGTGGGGCACTGGTGGCGTAAGGGATAGGTGGCGGCGCTAT
>JACEFO010001197.1:0-33864 GCA_015342445.1 Digitaria exilis
TTGAAAGATAGTGGGCAGAAGTTGGTAGGAGGGATTGAGGTAGTCGATCCTTAGTTCTGCGTACTGGCTTAAGTGACTAAGGACCGATCGTTGTTTTAACTGAGGATCATGTGATTCTACTGGTTTCATACTGGGTTTATGGGATCAGTAAAGCCAACTAGGTTGGTGGCTCGCTGATTATGAAATATCGCTTACCCGTCGCTTGTCTGGGTCGGAGAAATGGTGCGGGCCATAGCCCAGTAACTCACGGGGTGGTCGCCAGACGTGGTGACCCACAATGGGGGTGCGTTCCGGGTTCGAGTAAAGATATTTTTCGCGGTCTTTGCCCAGCTGACGAAAAAGGTTTGTTTCGTGCAGCCGGCGTAGCTGTACGTGACTGGGGGCTAGGTATCTCCTGTAGGATGTAAATTGATCCGCGATCGCCACAAACTCTTGGTTATGAGTGCACTTGATCAACTGTTAAGCATCGTAGAGAAACAACGTTGAACAGATTAGTTGATTCATAAATTGCTGGATTGAGCTTAGTACTACCTGTATTGCAAAATATTTTATAACCTAGATGGATAAGAAACAACTCAACGGATCTAAAATAAAAAAATATAAGGATTCAAGCTTTAGTCAGCCAAACTCACATAAAGTCCAATCATATTCCTTGAGAGTCTTTTCTTTGGTAAGGCGGGTAAGACTTGCTAAGTACCTTCGTACTCAGGGGATGCTTCCTTTGTTGTTTTTCAGAAGCGGCTCCTGAAGAGGGCGCAAAGGAGTTCCCGAAGGCCTAGAATTCATCGTGGTCCTGGTGATTCTAGGATGGAGCCGGAGATTTTAGACAATTGTGTAATAGAACTACCTAGACCGGTTTGTATTTAAACTCTTAGTATGGTTTGACTTTGCATTTAAGTTCACTCAAAACTTGGATTGTATTAAGAGAGAATCTCGGTATGTTATGTAAAAATGGTAATGCTGGTTGAGTTCTCCTTACCGAAAACGATCATGTCGTATGGTAAAGGTAAAAGTTGATGTGGTTATCGAGGAGTCCTAGGGACACTCGATAGATCACCAGTTTAAAACTGTTTTGAAGTGCGTTCAATGTCCGTAAAAGGATGTTTTGACGCATTTGAGCCAGTTAAATGAGTGTTCGCCACAGATCCCTTCTCAGCACGCCAATAACGACATTGCAGTCTTCTGCCCGTGCTGCTACAGTGTTGGTTATTCTTGCGTCCTTGCAGTCCTTAGCAAAGTGCTCAGGACTGCGCACAAAACATTTCCGTTCTTCTTTCTTCTTCTTTCTTAAAATTGGTATTTCTGGTTTAGGCTTTGGCTTATACTCAACCTTCATTTTTTTTCCTTGTTCTTATTTAAGTGAAATTTCTTCCTCTTCACCACATGGGCACTAGAACCTGCTTCATTGCCATGAGTACTTGTGTCCTTTGCTCTCGCCTTCTCTTCAACATCAAGAATACCAATGAGGTTCATCACTGTGAACTCTTGCCTATTATGTTTTAGAGAAGTAACAAAGTTTCTTCACGAAGGAGGTAACTTGGTGATGATACCACCCAACCACAAATTTGTCAGGCAATGAACAATTGAGGACATCGAGTTCCTTAGCGAGCGTTTGTATCTCATGAGCCTGTTCCACTACAGAACGATCATCAACCATCTTATAGTCATAGAACTTTTCCAAGAGGTACAACTCGCCGCCCGCATTGTTGACACCAAAAATTGCCTCAAGCGTGTCCCATACCTCTTATCCACAGGGAAGCCACAGGTATGTATCAACAATGTTCTCTCCAAGAACACTAATGATGGCTCCTCTAAACAGACTATCAGCAGCCTGAAACGCTCTCTTCTCATCGAGAGTACGTGGTCCATAAGGAGGACCCTGAATGATGTACTACACACTCATAGCGGTGAGCCATAACTCAAGCCTACAACCCATCTCTTGTAATTTGTTCCATCAAATGCATTCAGTTTCAATTGCGCAGAAAATCCAGCAACCGAAAAAGCCCTATCAAGTTTTTGGATTGTTGGAATTAGGGGCATTTTATGGTTTATTTTAATCTGAATTAAAGCATAAATCATGATATAAAGAATCGTAAACATATGCGGCTGTGTTCAGTTATCAAAAGTACTTTTTACTTCCTATTCATCCCCCTCACAGAACACGCATCTCCAAAAATTCCTTTTTCACCTTTCCTGTTCACCCCCTCACATAACACGCATCCCAGAAAAAAAAATATTTTTTCTCACACTCAACTAAACACATGTGCTTATTCCATAAGACATATAGGACATGGGGAAATCACATAGGAGGTTCATAAGAAAGAATCCAGAGGTGGGGCCAGTTCGGAGGGAATCAGATGCGCCATTACTTGACATCGCTAGTCAAGCCTGTTCGATGTAGTCGATCAAGGGTTGATGCAGTGCAGAACTGCAGATGATCGCAGTGCCAATACACCTCCAGGAAGTAGACGCACGTAGCTAGCAGTCGCGCGTATGCGCTCCCCAAAAACTTGATCGCTCCTCTACTCCTCGGGTGCAGAGTCTCAATGAGGGCGAATTCCGTGACACAGAACGCCAGAATGGAGAAGAATAAAAGCACAACGCAGCAGTGGAACCTTCGTGTGTTGTTCATGAAAGACAATGGAGGGGGGCCTCCCTTATAGGCACCATGTGTCCTTTGGTTGCTATGGTTAATACCATGAAAGAACACTATGAGAAACCTTTGGTTACCTAACTCAATGCCATCAAAGACCACCATAAGAGAGGCATTTGACTGCTATATTAATGCGATGAAAATGCCATCAAACATGGACCTTTGGTTGTCCATGTCAATGCCATCAAAGATAATCCTTTGGCTGCCCAACTCAATAGCATCAAGGTAGTAATTTCCATCCATTGAGATGTATGTACTATGTTTGATGACAACCATTCAACGGCCACGACCACTAACCACCATCCTTTAGTCACTAACCACATGTTAGTTACTAGCCATCATGCCATGATCAAAATGGCAAAAGCCTTCTCAACTTCCATGTATCATATGTCTTGGGATTTATTGATTATTTCTAAAAGGCCATTGGCCCAATTAATCTAAAAATAGGATGTATCGAAATAAACTAGATTTCATATTTCTATTTTATATATGGAAAGAAATATTTTAAATGTTTGACTTGAAATTATAAAATTTCTCAGAAAATCTTTTAGATAGTTCACTCTAGCATGTCGATGGAGTGAAAATAATGAATACATAATTTAGATTCACATTTTGATTTTTTATTTTAATTCCCTCTCCTTTCACGCATTTTCCCAACATCATATTAAGTTATAATAAAGACATGGTTAATGCTACGGCACGCATTTGGCAAAAAAAAATTGGTAAATTATGACTCGCGTCCAAACACATCCTGACTTTTGACGCCACCGAGTGTCTCGATCGGCCGATGCACGGCGCCTGCAATTAATTGCCGGAGAATTCCATACTATGCTAATCGATTCCATGGGCCGTTGATATGATAAAAAAAAAAAACCATGTGCAGATGTGCTGCCGCCGCTGTGCAGAGTCTCCTCTCTAATCAAATCCCGTCGACCTCCTAAGCAAAACAACGAGGCTACCGCAATCACCCAGCAAGAAACCAGAGGAAAGCAGGAGGCGGCCGCCGCGCCCCGCTGCAGCTGAGAGCCTCGGAGAGCGAGGGGCGGAGGTGGAGAAGGGGATCCCCGAATGGCGATGGGCGACGCAAAGCCGTCGGTGCTAATCCCGATGCCCAGCCGCGACCGGGACCGTGACCTGCTCGTGCCGCCCGCCGCCGTCGCCGCCCACGCGTCCCTGGCCACCCGCGCCGGTGCCGACTCCGACGACGACGAGTCCAAGCCCTCCTCCGCTTCCGCCGCCGCCGCCGCCGCGCAGACCGGCCGCGAGGTCTGTCGCCGCCCTTCCCTCTCCCCCCTCCCCTTCCCTCCTTGCGCTTGCCTCGCCTCGCATCGGCGGCGGCTTGTCGAGCCAGATTTGATCTGCCCCGAGAAGTGGCAGTGCGCGAATTGCTCTGGGATTTGAAATGTGGCTGTTTTTTATGCTTCTTTGTTTCAGGCGTTCCATAAGGTTGTGCATAGCTGGGCGTCCAAGAAGTTCATGACCGGATGGTATGTTTGCTCCTTGGATTCTGAATCTCCACTCCTCGATTTCATTAGGATTTGTTTTTTCTCTTGTGCAATTTAAATATCGGAAGTCGATAGGTGTTTGGCTGCTATTGCTGCATACTGCGGAAGACGGGATTTTTAAGCTTCTGTATTTCGTTTGTGGGGGACAATACCACTGAAACATGAAATTTGCAGCATATTTCGTGATTCTGGAAACATCCTTTGGATTGAATATGGATGCTTGCTGAACCTTTCTTTTGTGTGAATTGTAATGTCAACGTATTTTCCTGCTTTTATTTAGTTGTTATTTACATTCTTGCAATGAACTATAAACTGAATGCAGACTTTAACTAAACCTTTTATTGCAAGGGATTTGATCATTTGGTACAGAATGATTGGCACTCCGAGGATCTACCTGCCAATGTTTAACACAATCTTAGAGCCTAGTAAAACTTTTGAATGATGTGTTTACATGTTGACACTGGAGAAAGTGGTCTCACAATCTAACATATGAGCCACTGCACACATTACTTGTAATTGTTTACCTTTCCTTTTGCGCATGATGTACTGTAATATTGAAGTGCTAGTGCTACCTATGTTTTCCGAGTATTTTGGGGAATGATGTTATTAAAAATGCCCTTCTGCTTGGCACAAATGGAACAATTTTCATATTATAACTTCCTTGAGTGCTTTTGAAGTGTTTGGTTTTGTAAAAATGGAAGAAATGAGAGTTGATGCTACCAGAATGGTGTATGTGGGCGGAATAAGATATGGATGAAATATATATTATTTAAACATGAATCAAGAATGTCCTACTGTATCTTCTTTTCTTTTCTCAAAAACGTCTTTTGCGACATATGTTTCAAGTCCATCGAGTTGCTGCATTTATTTATCAATTTCATCATTATATCTCTCATTATTAATGATGTGATCAAATAGCATAGATTTATAAGAACGAATTTGATTACTTTTGTAGAGTTTTGGATACAGAATGAATAGTAGTGAAAGAAGTGAACTTTTAGTTTTCTGTCTACTTTATTAATTTTTTTCATTTTGTATGCTGTGTCAATATCAATAAGGAAAATGTGTACTAACTTCATTTACATGATGAATTGCGGTACTGGGAAATTGATTCTCCGCTGACCCCAGTGTACATGGATTAGAAGCATACAGAGATATATATATTTTTTGTTTTGGCAAATGTTTGTCCTCATATAGTTGAGGATCAACCATGGTACCAACAACTCTTTGGTTTCTCTACTTTTGTCATTTAACAATCAGCGTATAATGAAATTTGAGATGAAATGTTTGGATCATATTCTCTTCACTACAGGACCTGCACACTTAAGTAGAGAAACTTTAGATATTAATTCAGTACATTCTTTTGAGGATTTCCCTTTATTAGTCAGTACTGATGTGGTTCCCCAATTTTGTTGCAGTGTAATCCTCTTCCCAATTGCAGTTACATTCTATGTGACGTGGTGGTTCTTTCGCTTTGTGGATGGGTTTTTCTCTCCAATATATGCTCATCTGGGAATCAATATATTTGGTATGTATGGGACAAAAAAATGTTTGTTGCTGTAATTTCTAGCTTTCCAGATGACACTAGTGATATGCATATCTATTTTTAAGTTATTACTTCTTACTTATGTATCTTACTTTAGTAATAGTATCCACAGTATTACTTCAGTGTAGATTTGTATATTTGTTAAGGACTGTTAATTGCATTATTATATTGTATGTCTTAGCAAGCATTATAGACTTACTATAGAACTGTACTTTGTAGTATAATAGTGATTTACTGATGTACCATTCACATTTTCGGCAATCTTGAGACATAGTCATCTAAATACATTCCTTCATGTCTGTAAAATGGACATTAATTGGATTTTTAAGGCCTACATGGTCTATTTAGCTGTTGGTTTTGCCTATTAGTACGTGAAACAGTTAGTTCTTATATTTTCCCATGATCCTACTTTGTCCTGTTGTTGATAAGATTTGTGTGCTGTTGTGCCAGTGCATTGAGACATTACAATTTTTTTTTTAATCTGCGGATTCAAGCTTTTCCTTCAATTTGTTTCCCAAACTCCATCCTTTCGGTTTACTAGCTGTAACCACCCCCCCACCCCCCACCCCCCTCCTCCGCAGTCTCTACAGTTTTTTGACCAAGTTTGTTCAAAGGTAGTTATAGCAAGGTGTAGCGTATACTAAGAAAAATCATTCTCTTTTAGCTTGTTCTAGTAATACTTTCAGGTACAATGTTTCATTCTATGTTGATTACATTTATATGCAAATTCTCTGGATTTGTCTATGAATTTGCACTACTTTTTGACATTTGATGCCCTTTTCACGTTCTTGCAGGACTTGGTTTTGTAACTTCAATAGCTTTCATTTTTGTGGTTGGTGTGTTCATGTCATCTTGGCTGGGGGCATCCATTCTTGGTCTCGGGGAGTGGTTCATAAAACGAATGCCATTTGTTCGCCATATCTACAATGCATCTAAGCAAATTAGTGCTGCCATTTCACCTGGTTAGATTCTTATGCCATTTTATGATTATAAAGAACATAATTCAAATGGTGTTCACTCATATGATTTTATACAGATCAGAACAAGCATGCATTCAAGGAAGTGGTCATCATTAGGCATCCAAGAATTGGCGAATATGCATTTGGATTTATCACTTCAGAAGTTCTACTTCAGGTTTCTTTGGTTTGACTATTGGATGTGGTGGATGGACCTTTATGTTATATTCTCATGATTAATTTTCATACATTTTAATTTTATATGTGTAACCATATTAAGGGTGTTCTCACTTTGCTGGTAATGTCGTTAACATAATGTTTAATAATAATGCTAATGAAAAGTATGGTGCAGCAAATTTCATTCATATACAAATTCCTGCTGCTCTGGAGAAACTTTTTGTTTGATATTTTCTCTGTTAAATGAAAACCATGATTTCTTGCAAACCACTCAAAGTGGTACACGTTATCTGTTGGTGCTGTGTAGTGAGTCCAATCCATCTGATTGTTTGCTTTTACTGCAAACCATGACAAAGCTTGAAGCTTTTGAATTGTGAGTTATTTCATATAACTAAAAGATTAAGCCTTTCTGAAAACTGGATCTTGATGTGTCTATTTTTTCTTAATGTGTTAGTCCTGATGTGGTATCTGCAGAATTTTACCTATGGACGTTGCTTAGAGGTAACAGGAGTTTAGACAACTGTCATATGTTCTGCTGGTATCATCTATTCATCTAAACCACAATATAACAAAACAAACTAAGTTAGACATGTAGCTTCATTTCATGTTTTTTATTCTTAAATTGTGCATGTGTATTAATTTGATATGGAGGTGGTGATGTCCATGGATATTGCCTTCGTTATGCATATTGTGGTCCTCCATTGCACAGCCAATATAAAAACTTTCGTTGTTTTTTTTTACGAAAAAAAACTTTCGTTGTTAATGGCACATGTTTGGACTATACGCTCATGTAAAAGTATTGGCGACTTATTACTTTATTTCTACTCAGGGTTATTCGAGTGAAGAACAGATGTTCTGCGTTTATGTTCCAACCAACCATCTCTATATTGGTGACATATTTCTGGTCAGCTCAAACGATGTGATTAGACCAAACATATCTGTCCGTGAAGGCATTGGTATGCCCAGACTCTATTTTCTTTCTTTTTTAACTGTAATGTTTATATTCCGGCAAGTACCCTCTGAATGGCTTTTATATAAAAAAACAACTTTTTGCAGAAATTGTTGTCTCAGGGGGCATGTCAATGCCTCAAGTGTTGTCAATCTTGGAAAGCGAGCCGAACCAGTTGAGCAGGATCCGATCAACCAGAAGCTGAGATGAGATGACTTAGCATTTGTAATTCATGTTCCAGAATCTTGTTTCTGTAGGTACAAGTGTAGTTTATAGAATGTACAGTTTCTGGGTGGAATGCAAAATCCACAAGCCGTTACTCACCTTAATGCACCCCCCACTTGATGGTAGTCTCAGCTTCTCAGAATCTAACTTAGCAACCCATTTCAAGTAGAGTTGACCTGTGTTGAGTGGTTAGGTTTTGCCGTGGAAGAATGTTTCTTAATGCCTGGGTTGGAGGATTTGGATTCATCATTTTGCTGTCAGGTTCAAATGGATCTGAATCCCAAAATATTCTGTGGATGATGTACTCTGAGCACTCAGCCTTTTTTTTTAAAAAAAATTCTTGTGCGCTTTTTTTTTATATTGGTTCATGATAGGCTAATTGTACAATACTACCCGAATTATTTTTAGTTCGTGATTATGGAAGTCTAGCAGTTTCGGCCCCCATGCCAAAAGTCAAATTTCTGCGCATTCCTTCAATTTGTACTGATAACGCCTTTTCAAATCCATTTGAGTTTGAAGTGAAGATGGATTTTATAATAAATGGCCAGGCCTTTATTGGATCGTGTTGTTCCTTGGCGTCTCTTGCGTCGCAGAACGGACGGGCAGTAGGGAATGGCCACCGGCAGGAGATGTCAGGTAGCCGGGATGGGAACGAGCAGTTCGACAGAATTCGGCTGGATCGGCCTGCCTGGATTGATCTGTATGTGGTATGTGGTGTGATCTGCCCGGACTGGCTGTCGCCATGATCTGAGGCTTCTAAGTGTTTGCACGACAATCGTAGTGCTGGGACGGAGACTTTCCATCTTCAAGGACAGACACATCCTTGCAACTAGGGATGAAAGTGGTATGGATATTTTCCGTCCGACCGACAGACCGAAGGCCCTCGGGCCTTAAATAGTACCGTATCCGGAACCGAAAAATCAATATTCGACCGTATCCGTATCCACATAACAAAAGTTGAATGTCTATTGTAGATATGTAATATATATCAATATCCGATGTATATCCGACATATTTTGTACTTTCCGTATCCGAATCTGATCCGGCAAAAAAATAAATATCCGTATTCGTATCCGGGCATATCCGTCCGTATCCGATCCGTTTTCATCCCTACTTGCAACGGATAAAATGAGTTTGGGGTCCGAAGGAGAAAGATGATGATGCCAACGGTGCATCTGCAGGCAGCTTGGACAAATGATCACACCCTTGTACGCCACTAGGCCTGGTTTGTTGAGCCCATCTTCCTGGAAACAAGCACACCTTTGGCTAACTTGTCCGGTCAGAGCAATGTCGCCTGGCCTCCTCACTAATCTTGGGTAGCCTGTATCGCACCAAACCTGAAACAAGCAAAACAATCTTAACACGACACAAACAATCATCTTTTAGCAAAATGTAATACTATCTTCAAAGTATGGTGTAGCACCACTATGACTCTTCCCCGCAAAAAAAAAAATTACTCGTTTTATCTCAACGAAGTATTAGTAATTCTGCAAAATATTTCAGATTATTCACATGTCCATAGCTGATTCACTAAATAAGAGGGTGACAATAGTACCGACACCTGGGTTCAGATACACACCCAAGCAAATATGGTGACAAGCTTCCTAAAGATGGTTTCGGATATTTAATATAAGATGCTTGCAACAGACTCCCTCCATTCAGTTTTGATAGCTATATTTCAAGTTGGCACAATGACCAAGGGATTCAATCGTGCTTATCAACCGATGGAAAAAGTCTATATCACCCTAACTTATGAAGAGTGGACTACATGACTCTCAACCTATGAAAAGGTCTATATGACCTCCTGGACTTCTCAAAACCGATCAAATTACCCCCTAAAGCAAATTTGAAAAATCATAGTAAATCATAAAATGAAAATTTCAATTGTGTTGGACTCTAAATGAGTAGATATACACATTGAACATATAATATGATATATTTTAATATTTTTTTACTACTATAGAGAAAAGCATAGATCTAAAGCTATAGTGAAAAAAATACTAAACTATATCATATTATATGTTCAGTGTGTATATCTACTCATTTGGAGTCCAACACAACTGAATTTTCCATTTTATGATTTTTCTATGATTTATTATGATTTTTCAAAACTGCTTGGGGGGTAATTTGATCGGTTTTGAGAAGTTCAGGGGTAATGTAGACCGTTTCGTAGGTTGAGGAGTTATGTAGTCCAACCGCCATAAGTTGGGGTTATATAGACTTTTTCCTCGACCGAACGTTTTTTTCCGCGGAAAAAGCTCCCCGCCTAAAGTCCTAAACCTCCTGCGCCTAATCTGTTTTCCACGGGAAAAACTCCCCGCCTAAACCTCTCCCGCGCCTAATCTCGCTGTAGTTGCTAACCTGTTTCCCCTGGGCGCCAAAAACTTTTTCCTCTACAGGTGTTTTTTTGTCCGTGCAAGATGAAAACCTCCCGCCATTTGCCTGAGCTTTTGGTTTCAGTCCAATTTTCAAAATCAAAAGAGACCAGTGCAATGGGTCTTAAGAGAGGCGAGCTCAATTTTATTCTGTCCACACTCCTCCTTGCCTGTATCGATCACTGACCACATACATGAACAATGCCTGAGCTCGACCTAAATGCTGAGGCGCCCATAGATTGGGAGGATATTGGTGAATGAGAAGGGTCTGCACATGATCTTGATTGCCACTTTGTGTGGTCTGATGAAGGTTTGGTCTCCTTTGTTTGGTTTTTGTAGACTTAGTGCTGCCGTTCATGGTTGTTTTGATATCCGCTGACTTGGTGCTCATGAACAAGATCATGGAGGAGCTGCTGGACATCGACGAGGTGTGTATGGTCCACACATGTGAGGATCTCAATGAGGGTGTGTTTAGATTCAAAACATTTCCCCAAAAATACTATTCATACAACTTTTCTATATTCATCCCACCCTCCACTCACAGAATACTATTCATCTACAGTGTATTTTTGGGTCTACAATGTTTTTTCGGAGAATCTTTCCCAATGTAAACACATCCTGCATCATGGCACACCACTTCGGGTTGATTAGCTCCTCGATTGGAAGGCTTTGCTCTTAATATATAAATTTAAGAAAACTCAATCAGCGAGTGACCACAACTTGCACATAAAGTTGATTCATGCATTATGAAAGCAGAAATAGTTTGCAAGCATCTTACCTCAAAGACCTCAACTGATCCAGCTTGCCTCTTACAATACCCTAAATAAACTTGCAGAATATTATAAATTTGATGCCAAAAACACAGAAGCTGAAGCAAATAGGTGACACTGAAGACCATAGAAAAAAACACTGGAAATAAGAAAATTCCACTACATATGGAACATCAGATTAGTAGTAACGAAATGACTTACCAATAACACATTTCTGAGTCTCAATGGGATGCTTCGTAAATTAAATACAAAGATTTCAGTGTCAAAATTGAAGATGATGTCAGGACTCACCGAGTCCATTCACTCAATGATAAGGAAGTCTTCGAGCTCTATTACATTGAAAACGTACAACTCTTGCATGAGCTGATCATATGGTAGTATCTAAATAAACAATTGTGGGGAAAACAGAAAGTATATTAGAATTTCTACAGTAAAAACATAGCATTGAGCTTAACTAGAATGCTACAAGAATGTTTCACTACTACAGAATAGGCAGCGCAGCCGGTTGGGAAACCCCCATCGCAGCCGGGTTTGGGAACCGTTTGATTCCTAGCGACTGTGTTGGTTCAGGCAACACAGCTGTGATACAACCTCATCACAGCCAGTTGGTGGCTAGAACCGGCTGCGATGAGGGTGTCCAGGCCAGCATCATCGCGAGCTAAAAAATAGCAAAAACTATTTTTTAATTGGGGGAGGGACCCCACCGGACAGCCACTATTGCCCAGCCTAGTCTCAAGTCATCAAGTTGCAAGTCGCAAGATTTTTCGCGCGCTACGCTGTGATTCGAACCTACGACCTCCCCCTCTTATGCGGGTGACGATGAAAATCAACCAAAAAAGGGAAGCAGCGTGCAAAATATAGACCTTACCATTAAGGTATGTCATTGCTGCCAATTTTGGGGAAATTACAAACTTACGACACATTCAGTGCTAAGATACATTTGTACTTTCTTTTTGGTCAATATCTATCTAAACAAAGCACAAGATGGTGGAAAGTTAACTGCGTGGTTACTCTTTGGCAAATATAATCCACGAGAAAATTAACTTCACTGTTGATCTTTTGGTATACATATATGATATATCCAAAGCTAGTCTCATGGTCTCTTTTGTTGTTACATATTGACCAGGGAAGACTTTGAATTACCTCCACGCCTGGGAACATAAATGTAAAGTTTGCCCATGGGACATGGTTACTCCACGACTGATCTTTTGGTGTTTTATAAACCAGTTTGATCGACAACTGCAGATAAATAGCTACAGAGTTGTACTAAATTGAGCAAGAGCTTATTAGATTCTGAATCACCATAAGCTCTTGTACAATCTATGACTACACGGAACTTATATATAAGCGCTACTATTATAAACTTGATTTTCCTACATTTTGTGCATTGTCTTCAGTTAACCAAACTGTAATCGTGTTGCCCCGAACGTGTTCTAAAAATTTCAAATTCTCATCGCCTGAAAAGCATTAACCTAATGAAGATAACCTGGCAGCCTCACTAGAAGGCAGATAACCTGGCAGCCTCAATAGAAGGCGCGGCAACGTGGCACCCAGGTTTCCAGTCATCCTACCTGAAAATAATTGCAAGTTGTACCCAGCACAGAATGAGAAAACAACACCAAATATACATATCATTCAGAATCCATTAACATTATCCAAACAGAAAGGGTGTTGCCACTCTAAGAAATACACATCGCAACATTTGAGAGCTGTGCAAACTACCCCTACAGTTCTAAGCTGTTTGCCATGCCCCTAGAGCTGGCAAGAAACAACTGATAGTCTACTGGAAAAAGAAACAACTGATAGTCTACTGGAAAAAGAAACAACTGAAAGTCTACTGGGAAAACTTACCGGGGTCGCCATCAGAGTGCTGACCAGATCGATACGGAGAGGGACGCGCTCCTTAAGGGCATGTTCGGTTCCATCGGATTCAATCCGAACCGAGAATGATAGATATAATAAGAAATTTATGATAGATACAATAAGAGGTCGGGATTCATTTCGGGTCAAAAGCTAATTTACTCACCATAGTGACACCAAAAGACAAGGAATCAATCCACTAGTCAAGAGGTGGGGAATCATTCCGGGTCTCTTGATGTATCCATCACGAATAAATTAATTTATGACCCAGAATAAATCCCGGTCTCTAGTGTAACTATCATAAATTTCTTATTATTCTACCATTCCCGGCCCGGATTGAATCCGATGGAGCCGAAAAAGCCCTAAGGAAGTCAATGTACTTTACACTTTCCTGAGTACTTTTCAGTACCTGATCAGCGGTATCCTCAAGCATCGTACCCAACTCTTTGGCTCGGTCTGAGACCACACCTTCCTCGTGCTCCTCCTCAAACGGCACCCACAGTTCTTCGACTTCCTGAACACTCTTCCCCAGATGGAAGAGCGTGATTCCTGAGTTCTTCAGGGATTGGAGGGCTTGCAGCACGCGCCCTTCCAGCTTGGCCTCCTGGTCCTGATCCTGAAGATAATCCTTGAGCTGGGGTAACAGATCAAGCTCGACCTTGTGGAGCTCCAGCGACATGCATCCCACGAGCGAGAGGAGATCCAGCTGGGGGTTTCGACAGGACCCCAGAGCCACCAGCTGGCGGAGGAATAAATACGACTTGTGCGATATGCGCACGGAATCCAGAGAGACAATCTTCACAAACACGCGCTCCTCGGAGCGGATAACGTCCAGGGCTTATTTCTACCGTCAGATGGGATTTAGGGTTTCTGCCTCTACCATTGGATGCGATTTGAGGCTGGGCTGCCTTTTCTTCTCTCGCACACGGTCTCTGGCTCTCCGCCGTCCTGACTCCCCCCTGATCTAGACCGGCCGATAAGCCCCCGTTCACACAAGCAGTACGTAGGGTGCGTCGTGTCATGTGTGCCTGGCCGTGTGGTAGGTTTGCGTTTGCATCAATGCGATTTCATACTGCGTGTGTGTGGTGGTGGTGGTGGTGGTGGTGGGGCGATTTGGAGCAGACTGGCCCATTAGCGAATATTGTTAGGGAAGTGGCCGACCCACACAAATACGCAACGAAGACAAGGTAGAAAGGAGAGCAACCCGTAGCTCGGCTTTTCTGGGTCCGCAGACTGTAGACGACCTTGGGGAGCTTGGTGATCCTAGCGGTCATTGTGGGGTCGTACACGCGAGCTCTGAGAGCGTGTAGGATCTCATCCTGTTGGCCCTTTCGACTTGGCCATCGCACCTCGGGTGTGCGATGGAAGAGTAGTACACGTTGATGAGGTTAGCGGTGCAGCAGTCCCAAAAATATGAAGCAGTGAATTGAGACCCGAGGTCGGTGATGATGCAATTCAGTACGCCGAACCTATGAATGATTTGCTTCATGAACTGTGCTGCGACCTTGGAGGAGGTGTCGGTGCACGTCTTGTACTCAATCCACTTTGTGAACTTGTCGATGGCGACAAGGATGCACTTAAAGCCGCCCAAGGCGGTTCGAAGCGGGCTGATGGCCTCCATATGGTGAAAGGCCATGAGGGAGGTATGCTGCACAACACCTGTGTTGGGAAATGATGCTGCTTCGAGAAGAATTGGCAGCCCTGACAGTGCTGCACGATCTCTTTTGCGTCGGCCATGGCGGTGGGCCAATAGAAGCCAGATCATAAAGCCTTTCAACCAAGGTGCCAGCGGCGGCATGGTTGCCACACGAGCCAGCGTGGATTTCTCGGAGGAGTTCCATCTCTTGGTCGCGTGGTATGCATCGCATCAGGATGTCTTGGGAGGCCGACCTCCGATAGAGCTCGTTATCTTCCATGACATAGTTAGCAGCTCGACGGGGTGAGCTTTTCGTGGTCCTATGGTCAGGGTATGACTTTTCTCGACTATGAAGTCGATGATCGGGGCGCGTCAGTCTTCCTCGATGATGAGGACCTCACGTGATGTTGGTGGGGCAGCAATCTCGTCTAGGGTAGGGTCATCGTTGTTGAGGATCTTGATGGAAGGTTTGCACAGGTCTTGAACGAACATGCTAGCCGGGACCTAAGCGTGCTTATATCTGAGCTTGGATAAAATGTCGGTGCCCACGTTTTGTTCACGGGGAACGAATGAACCTCTAACCCATAGAACTGGCCTTCGAGTTTGCGGACCTCGGCATAGTGGGTGTCCATTGTTTCCTTCCGGATGTCCCGCTCTTTGTTGACTTGTTTGATGACGACGCTGATGTCGCCGTAGCACAGGAGGCGTTTGATGCCCAAGGAGACTGCGATGCGCAGGCCGTGGATTAGGGCCTCATATTCTACGTCGTTGTTGATGGCCTTGTAGTGAATATGTAAAACATACTTGAGCTAGCCGCCTTTGGGAGACATGAAGAGGATGTCGGCTCCTATGCCTTCGAGGTTGAGGGTGCTATCAAAGTACATAACCCAATGCTCGGGTTGCTCGGTTGGGACGAGAACCTGGATTTCCGTCCACTCATCGAGGAAATTAGCTAGGATTTGAGATTTGATGGTGTGGCATCGGACCTAGGTGATGTTGAATTCACCGAGTTTGATTGACCACTTGGCCACCCTGCCATTGACATCGCAGTTATGGAGGACTTCCTCGAGGGAGAAGTTGGGCACAATCATAATTCGATTGGAATGGAAGAAGTGGTGTAGCTGCCTTGAGGTGATGAGAACTTGAGAACTGCATAGAGCAGTTTCTGGACGTGGGAGTAGCGGACTTTGGAGTCACTGAGGACCTCGCTGAAGTAGTAAATGGGGTGTTGTACTTTATGTACATGGCCTGGTTCGTCGTGCTCTACCACCACCGCTGTACTGACCACGTATGTGCTCATAGCGATGTAGAGGAGTAGAGGTTCCTCCCGATCTGGACCGACCAGAACCAGGAGAGTGGTCATGTAAGTTTTGAGGTCGGCCAAGGCCTTGCTCGCTTCAGGGTTCCACCTAAAGTCTTCGGTTTGTTTAGGATTTTGAAGAAGGGCATATCTTTTTCTGCTAATTTATTGATGAACCGGCTGAGGGCGGTATTGGCGCTCCTTAGTGATATACTTTTAGTGCCATTTAGGTAGAGTTATTGGACTAATATGTATATAACCTGCCACTTGGCATGTGACCCCACTTTCGCATATGCACATATTTTTGGAGGATTTTGGTTTACACAGGTTTTTGAGCTATAAATGAGTACTTTTGGATGAAGGCCAAGATAATCACCAACCTCCAAGGATGTGTAGAGCAAAGGCTTGAAGAACACACTCAGATGACTTTGGGATCAAGGCAAACCACGTAGACATTTGGAAAGTTAGCAAAGATCCAATCTTATCCCGAATAAAATAACGTCAAAAGGGCAACATATGTGAAGGACATAAGCAAATAAAGTTGCAAGCACGCGAAATATGAGACAGAGATGGTCCAAAAAAGGGCTAGGTCGGCCGGCCCAATGGCTCCCTAGCCGGCCGGCTTAGGGTCTTCTTGCGCCATCTCGGCCTCCCCTTCGAGTTGGGGTTTCCTCGGACTATTAAAAGCTTAAGTCCTATAGAAACCCATACCTAATTTTGATCGGAGAGCTGCCGAAACGAGGGAGACACACCGAAGGAAGCCGAGGGCCGCAGCAAGTCGGAGGACTGCGAGGATTCATCCTTCACCAGAGCTTTCTACACCATGAACCATGACACCATGCCTAGCTTCATGGGATAAAGTCCTTGCTTGTTCATGGGGTTGTAAGGAGATATTAAGTTGTAATCGCCGAACCTTATTTTGGATCTTTATACCATAATATTCTTGTGTTCTTGTTGCTCGATCACGGATGACCCTCGTGTAGTGGTAGTACGCGGGAGGGGAAGGGTTGACTTTGAAATACGTTACCTTGATAGATTAGATCGGTGCTTTATCTCGATGGTTGCATCTTTATGTGATTCTACACCCTATGGACAAATATTTCTCCATATCTTACTCTCTCTCTCTCTCTCCATAACATTGATCTCTAGTTTGTTCTCTTTAACTTGATTAGGTTAGATTTGATTAGGTTAAGTCTTTATTCCTATTCATCATCACCTTAAACGAGCCTTCGATCAACAATATTAGTGCTTAGTTAAGCGTAGCAACTAACTTGTTCCACAGATTGATAAAACCATGGGGAAACTCTAAGAGAAAAGTTACAACCAACCTGTGCATTTGCGGTTCGTAACTGACGCATCTAAGGAGTGTCAACAGGCGGCCATCAAACCGGATATCCTCATGATGTCATGTTTGGCTTCGGGTTCCTTGAGATCGAGGATGGCCGTGATTTTTGTGGGATTGGCTTCTATTCCTCGATGGCTGACCATGAAACCCAGGAGCTTTCATGATGGTACCCCGAAGACGCATTTCTTAGGGTTTAGTTTCCACCTGAACCTGCGAAGGTTGGTGAAGGTTTCTTCTAGTTCGACGATGAGCATATCGGGGTACATGTTTTGACGAAGACATCGTTTACGTATGCCTCAGAGTTGCGTCCAATCCGGTCTTGAGACACAGTTGGATCGCGTTTTGATAAGTGGCGCCTATGTTTTTAGCCCAAACATTGTGCTCTTATAGCAGTAGTGGCCATAGGGTGTATGAACGCAATTTTGCCCTTGTCTTTGGGTTTCAGAGAGATCTAATGGTACCTAGAATAAAAGTCGAGGAAAGACAATAGCTAGCAGCCAGCTGTGGAGTCGACGACTTGATCGATCCTAGCCAAGGGGAAGGGATCCATAGGGCAGTGCCTGTTGAGGTCGGTGTAGTTGACACACATTTTCCATTCACCGGTTTTTTTCTATACAAGGACCGGATTGGCGAGCCAATCGGGGTGTTTACATTTGTGGATGAATCTGGCGGCTAGGAGTTTGTTCAATTCTACCATAATGATCTCGTTGCGGTCTTGACAAAAATGCCTGAACTTCTACTTGATGGGTCGGGCCATCTTGTCCAAGTTCAAGGAGTGCTCAACGACCTCCCTCGGTACACCTGGCATGTCGGCTGGCTTCCATGCGAAGATGTTCCAGTTGTCCCGGAGGAAGGAAGTGAGCGTGTCTTTCTATTTGGGGTCAAGGTCGGCCATGATGATGACGGTCTTGGAGGCGATGTCGAGGCCGAGCGAGATCTCCTTGGTCTTGGCTAAAGGATCGAGTGCGGTCTTGGTCGGGTCCTGCTCGGGGACAGCGATGACCTCAGAGTTGGTCTTCTTGGAGACTTCCAGGAGGAGAACCTTGTCTTTGGGCTGCTTGGAGTGAGCTGCCATTTTGACAGAGTCATTGTTGCAGTCGAAGGCAGCCTAGATGTCACCACGGATGGAGAGCACGCCGTTGGGTGCTGGTATCTTCAACACCAAGTAGATGTGGATCAGGATCGCCATGAACTTGGCCAGCATGGGTCGGCCGAAGATGGCGTGGTAGTTGGACTTGAAGTCGGTGACCTCAAAGGTAAGTGTGACATCCCACCTTTTTGCTAAGCTCAAGAATTATGATGGAATTGATAAAAGAAGTAAAGAAAAAGAGAAGAAGAAGAAGAGAATTATTTGACCAAAGTCAAAAAGAAATAAATCTTTGAAATTTTTGGGAGCCAAGAATTTCTAAATATATTTCACAAGGTAAGGAACTTAGTGATCCTTAAGTGGTGGAAAAATTTGTGGAAATGATGCTTCAATTAAATAGAAGAAGGAAAAGGAAAAATGGCACTATTCACAATCCGACAACAGCACTTAGCTGTTTTCAAAATTTTCGATGGAAATGCATAACGAGCAGCGATCTTCAAGGCAAGTTAATGGTCTATCTGTGGGTTGTATGACCAAGGTGTCTTAAACAAAGTTGTTAAAGGAAGTATGTGGAACAACTTTTGTTTTTGGGCCACACTCAGAAGATGGCTGGATCAAGGAGAAAAACACGAGAGAAAATCGGTCAGAATATGTTTTCAGTAAATTCAGTATGTTTGACAGCTGATTTGAATTTGTGCAAATTGAGATCGAATTTGAAGTTTTCTGCAAAAACTTCCAACTATGAAGTTGTACTCCTGAATGTGAATTTCAAATTTGTCTTTAACACCAGAGGCATGTTCTATTCAAATTTTGAGAGTAATTTGAGAAATTCAGTTAAGGGTTCTGAATTTGGGGATGTGTTGCAGCAGCAACTTTGAGGCTCAAATTCGACCTCAATTCGTGCTCAAATGGGGTAAGTGTCAATGTAAGAAATGAAATTGGATGATCCAGCTACAAGTTTCATTTTGGGAGTTTTGGATGTTACCATACAATTTCAGGAGAAAATCAAAGCTCAAATCTCGGGTTTTGGAGGCTCAATTGGGGAAAAATGACGTAAGGCAGGCAAGCTGCTGCCGCCGGCGAGCGGCGCGGCCCACTTCACCGGCCACGCGTCGATCGCGTTGGGAGCCAGCTCGAGGTGCGTCGCAGCAGGAGGTGTCGCTCGTCCGTCGCGTTGATCCGTCGATATAGCTGCCGTCGTCGATCTCTCTCTCCCTCTTTTGCTCCGCCGCTCCCCTGTTTCCATTTTGGCCGCCGGCGAGCAGTTGTTGTTCCGCCGCCGTCCGACCCTCTCCGCTTCACTCCTTTCCACCAAAAGCTTCGCCGTCGTCCCCTGGTTCGATTCCAACCGCTCTTGCTCCTCCTCCATCACTTCACCGCCCGGCGTAGCTCGTTTCTGCCACTCACCGCCGCTGTCTCGCCGGGGCAAGCTTTTCTCGCCGTGTTAATGCTGTTGTAGTCGGTTTGGCCTAGCGTTGAGCGTGTAGCAATGTTGCTTCGAGGGCTAGGACGATGCTTAGAGGCTTAGTTGCTAGGGCGCGACGTTCCCGGGGCCGGGAACGCCGTTCGTCGCCGTGGCGCTCCTCCGCCATGGCCGCCACACGTGAGTAGCCTCGCTCGGGCCTTCTCCGGCCGAGTTGGTGTGCGCGCTAGGTGAGGCTAGGGTCGCTTGTGCTCACGGGGTAGCCGTTGTCCATCGTCTCGTCGTGGTCGAGCCGCTAGACGCTCGCCGCCGCGTGCGCCACGCGCGCTCCCGCCATGGCCGGCGTGGTATGCTAGTGCGTGTAGCGCCGCGCTGGGTAGCTAGGCTTGCGCATAGGGTGTCTCTAGCCTTGATGTTGCTCGTGAGCCGGTTGTGAGGCCGGCTGGTGCGGTGAGCTCGCCGGAGCACAGAGCGCCGCCGAGCCGCCATGAAGCTAGGGTTAGAGCTTGCCGAGGGAGCTTAGGGCGAGAATGGGTGCGCGGTCGTGTAGGGTAGCCCTAGGACTAGTCGTCGGAGGAGGAGGACCCCGCCGCCGGCGAGCGTGCGCGGGTCAACGCCGACGAAGGGCCGGTCCGCGCGGGAGCTCTGCTCCGCGTGGGCAGGGGCCTCGGGGGAGAAGGAATAGAAGCTCAGGGGGGTTTTTGCAAGAAAGCCAATTAGATTTTAGAATTAGATTTAATTTATGTTTTTCCACTGTTTTAATTATAGAAAATTATAGAAAAATCAGAAAAATGTGAAATAAATTTTGATAATTTCCTTAGATTTTACTTTATAATCTAAAAATGTTAAACCTTTAAATTGGTATTGTTTAGAATTAAAGAATAATACCATCTTAGAAATTTAAGTACTAAAAATGGTTAGAACAATATTGAAAACATTTTTAAATAGGATTCATGCTTTATAAACACATTTATAGAGAAATAAAGTGTTAGGGTTGTAGAAAATAATTTTAGCACACTTAGAAATTTTTCTTTAATAAATATATAAAAGAAATAAGGATTAATTCACTCACAAAATAAAACAACTTTTTCTTTGGGAAAAGGTTGGGTAGTTTTGTTGGCTTGCAACTGTATCGAGAAATAAAGTTTTGTGTGCTATATTTTAAACTGTTGCATCTCTAATCACTGACTTGCATCGCATATAGAATCTGAAGCCTCAGAAGTGGAGTACGTGGAATTCTCCGACGATCCAGTTCATTACGAGGAGGTTCTAGTGGTTGCTCCGGAGTCCCAGGAAGTCACCAAGACCGCTAATCTTTTTGAAACTCAAGGCAAGCCCCGGATGCATCTTTACCTATGTTATTTCAAAAGATCACGAGTCCAAAGATTATGCCTTTAAGTGTGCATTAGGTTAGGAGTTGGATGAAAACTTTCCATGCATGAACTATTCCTTGGTAGAACTACCTTTGCTAGCTAGGGAATAAATGAATTAGAAATTATATATTTAGTTATGCTTTGCAAGGTTAAATAAAGATGATGATCTAGGTTCTCACTAATCATAGATGAATCATGTCCAACTTACTATGGAAAGAGAGTGGGCAGAGATGGATAGGATGGATTGAGGTAAGCTCGATCCTTAGCTCTGCCTACTAGCTGAAGTCACTAAGGACCGTTCCGTTGTTTAAGCAATTGATCGAGTGATTCTACCTGGTTTCTTATTGGGTTATGTGACCAGTAAAGCCAACTAGATTAGCTGGCTCGTTGATTGGAAATATCGCTTACCGGTGCTTGCTGGGTCGGAGAAAGGCGGGATCGTAATCTGGAACTCACGGGGTGGTCGCCAGACATGGGGCCCACGTGGGGATGCGTTCCCTAGTTCGGGTAAGGATATTTCCGGTCTTTGGTCCAACTGATTGAAAGGTTGTTACGGACAGGTGGCGCAGCTGTACGTGACTGGGGGCTAGGTATCTCCTGCAGGATGTACATTGATCCGGATCGACACTACTCTTGGTTATGAGTGCACTTAATCAAATTTTAAACATCGTAGAGGAAACAAGTTGAACTATTATATGTGAATGATTCAAAGGGCTGTTTGAATCTAGTATCACTTGTGTGAAAAAGGTATTTAACACTTAGTTGAGTAGCTAATACTTAATTTAGTTAAAAACTGCTAGGTAAGGACCCATTATTAGTAAGCTTTTCCGCAAAAGTCGAGTCAGCCAAATAACCACCAAAAAGCCTAATCATCCATCCTTGAGAGTCTTTTCTTTGGTAAGACGGGTAAGTCTTGCTGAGTACCTTCGTACTCAGGGTTCTCCCCTTTCTGTTTCCAGAGGACGTTCCCCAACCCGAAGGCGAAGAGGAGAGCCAGAAGCTCTAGAGCATCGGATGGTCCCAGATGGCTCTAGATGTTTAGAGTACTCCAGAATTCTACTGTCTCTTCCGTTGTATAAATCTAGTTTGTATTAAGATCTTAGTACTATGGTTTGCAGTTAAGGTTACTTCAAAACTCGGTTTGTAATAAATCGCATCTTCTCGTTTGTATGTAAAAAGGTAATGCCTGTTGTGTTTTTCCCAACTTGGTATTGATCCTGAGTTATGGTAAGGGAATGTTGTCAGTGGATGATTCGGGATGTCCCGGGGACACTCGACAGACTACCGGGTTTAAACTGTTTGAGGTGCGTGCTGGTATTACCCAGAGAAAATGACTAGACGCACTTGAGCCAGTTTAAATTGG
Source organism: Digitaria exilis (assembly GCA_015342445.1). Classification (NCBI taxonomy): domain Eukaryota; kingdom Viridiplantae; phylum Streptophyta; class Magnoliopsida; order Poales; family Poaceae; genus Digitaria; species Digitaria exilis. The sequence goes on from JACEFO010001197.1 coordinate 22,544, forward strand.
GCGGTTCTGCCACAGTAAGGTACTCATTTCTATAATTCTCAGGCTTGCCGAAGGTTACTGGGAGAGTTACCCACCCGATGGGGTAAGAGGCCTTGCCTCGGATGATGCCATAGAACAGATCTTGGTAAGGGGCGAGCTCAGTGGTATTGAGGCCCATGCTCCAGAGAGTATAGGTGAAGATGATGTTGAGGCTGGAGCCACCATCGACGAAGACCTTGGTCAGGCAAACTTTGTTGATGGTGGGAGCCACCACCAGCGGATATGATCTGGGGTCCGGCAAGTGTACCCAGTGATCTTCACGGGAGAAGGAGACCAGAGTCTCGGACTAGTGCATGTATTCGACAGGTTTAGTAAAAACGGAATTAATTTCACGAGTCCATACCTTCTGGTGGTACTTGGGTCAGAAGGCTTTTGGCTCGCCGATGATGATATTGACCTCCCTGTTGGCGGCTTGGAAATCGTCATGGTCGTTACGTGGTGGTGGATCAGGAGATCTCGTTCATCATCATCGTCGCACCTGCGATGATCATTGTCGTCGTGCACCTAAGGGTCGCCATTCTCATGGCCATTGTCGTCGCCGTGCTCGTTGTCATGGCGATTGTCAGGTCAGCGATTGTTGTCGTAGTTATCGCCGCGCCGGTAGTAGTCGCAGTGGCGGTTTTTAGCAGGCTGCCTGTAGTTGCCTTGTTCGGCGCCGTTGGAAATTATCCATGAAGGCCTTGCACGTTGGGCCCAGTTGTCGATCGAATTGGCTGGGAGCCCTGGAACCATGTGTAGCTCGGAGCGCGATGGAGTATGTTTTGAGCCAAAGCTTAGGGTCGGACCGTCCATCATAATTCTGAAGCATTGGCAATTTGAAGTTTTGGGGCCGTACGAAGGCACGGAGCCACATGGTGAAGCAAGCAAGGCCATCATGGCATGGATGTGGGACATCATCGTCGGGAATGTCCACGATAGATGGGCGACCTCAAGGTGTGATGTTCATATTCATCCTGGTCGGACATTCTGGAGATCTTTCATCTGACGAGCGATCTGGGTCTCCACAACGTCGGTTGTATTCGTCAAATCGGCGGAGTTCTTCTTCGTGAGCGATGCGTCCTTCTTCCGAGCTCGGGGATCCATTGGGCGTGTTGAAGCCGGGACTCAAACCTCGGCACCCCGGGGCACCGTATTCCCTGTTGTACAAGGCACGTCGGTGAAGCTCTTGTTCATCACGCTTGCGGTGGTGGTTGTTGATGCACGGTCAGACAACGTTGTTGCGCAGGCAATCGTGGAAATTGGGTGTCGAGGAGGAAGCGGGAGGAGATCTTCTTCACCTTCTGTTATGAGAATCGGCTTCGTCCCGCCGATCTTCTTTGGCCTTGCGCCTTTGCTCCTGATGTCAATTATGCTCGTTACGTAGAGCTCCGACGGAGGAAACGTTGTTGTCATGAGCAGTAGCTGCAGCTTAATCTTCTTTGGCCTTGCGCCTTTGCTCCTGATGTCAATTACGCTTGTTACGTAGAGCTCCGACGGAAGCTGTTTCGCCTTCAGGTGTCGGTTTGCGAGAGGAGAAGACGAATACTTGGCGGTGGAGTGGAGGGTACGTGCATTAAACCATCCGATGAGCTCGGAGGGTTTTTCTTGGCGCTTGCTACACACCACAGTCCGGGGACTGGGAGCCTTCAGATCGGATCTGAGGGGGCTTCAAGATCTGCCACTAGTAGGTTGTGGCTGCATTTCTCGATCAGAAGGGGAAAGAGGTCAGACAGTTGGAAGGCAGAGCCGATTCAGCAATCTTGATGGTTCAGGCTAGATCGTCGGCGATCTTGTCGAGGTCGGCAATAAGATCATCCAACGTGATAGTTTTGTTGTAGTTGAGCGGGCACTGAGCCAAGGTGGCAGTAGCAAATCAAACAACCTGGATAGCAGATGCGTTAATGGTACTAATTGGAGATGTACCTGAGTTGTCCAATGCCGGGGTCGGGCGGGTGGTGTTCGCGCTGAAGGTACCATAGGGGTACCCCCAGAAGCATATATCGACGGGGTTGTCGAGGTAGCTCTTCAAGCTAGCGGGGAAGATCACGTCGGGTTGGAATGCCATTGGACTCTCAAAGAATCCCATGATCTCCCCTACCTGGCGCGCCAACTGTCAATGTTTTGCTCCAGCAATCCACAAGGGGTTAGCCAAGCGGTAGATTTAAGGCGAGGATCGTGGAACCAAGAGCACGATGGTGACACAGGGTGACGGAGAGTACGATGGTGACACAGGGTGACTGAGAGTTTGTATAGGTTCGGGCCGACAGAGCGTAGTACCCTACGTCCTATGTCGGTGGTGTTGTATGTATTGCAATGGATTGGTGTACAAGCACAGATGCAGAGGGTTTGATGGCAAAAACCTAGGGGATTGTCGATGAGGTTTGATGTCTCTAAGGTTGTCGTCGTAGGCCGCCTTATATAGTCTGGCGTAGGGTGGGCAAAAAAAACCGAGACCAAAAACCAACACCGAAAAACCCGAGACCGAACCCGAAGAAACCAAACTGTCTGTCTTCGGTTACTAGTTCGGTCTGCAGTCTGCAAAGACCGATCTCCGTTCAGTTTTTCTCGGTTTTAAATTTGCAAAAACCGAATCTCCCAAAATACCCGAACTGCCCCTTCCTTATCCTCAGGGCCGGTCCTGTGTTTTTCGGGGCCCGGGATAAAACCAAAATTGGAGGCCCCTAAAAAACACGAGTAACTATTTTTCATTTCCACCAAAAAACTTGTAATCCCTATGTCATTGATGTGCCCATGATACATAGGACCCGCCACAGCCCACAGTCATTGATAGCTGAGCGATTATGGATTTAGCAGTGGCAGATAAAGGATTATTCCTTAGGCTAATCCAACCTATGGTGTTCATAATAGTGTCTATGTTACCATATCATATAGATACCATCTTTAGAAACTATATCTAAAACCCAAGATTATTAGACATGGGTGCTAACTAAAATATAATTCCTGTCCTCTTCCACCTATTATATTTGTTCTCCATCTATTTTAAAGACATAGTTCTTCAATACAAAATTGATAATATCTAGTGCATAGGTTGTCGAGTTGAAATTGGCATTTGGGTCTTGCAGGAGACACAGTTTATTTCTTTCTCCATTCTCTTGCGTTAATTATAGTGCCTCCTGCTTAGCCTACTGTTTGTTCAAAATAGTCTTATGTAAAAACCATCCTACGTAGAGGGCATGCAGGTTTGAGAATAATCTAAAATAAACATCCAAGGGTTAAGTATGCTGATGGGCTGATTGTCTCTATTTTTTTTGATAGATTAGACCTTAGTATATCTACCGTATGCATATATGCTTGGGGGCCCTGCGATTTGGGGGCCTGGGGCGGCCGCCCCGCCTGCTAACACTACAGGGCCGGCCCTGCTTATCCTTATCTGCTCGTTCTTCCCCAACAATCCAGTAGTTCACTGCATCTTTTGCGCTCTCCCGTGAGTCAAAGTGCCTTGTCCTCCCTGCTCCCTCCCCTCCCTCTGCAATTTAGTCTGGAATCCTTAGTGTGCTCCTGTCTTTCTACCTCTCTCGCGCGCGAGTGGAGTCAAGGCCTTCCCTCTCTCTTTCTCTCACTGCAGAGCGCAGCTTGAGCCTAGGAGCTTCGATCCGTGAGGCAAAGGCAAGCTCGTAGCTTGTGGATGCATCTTTCGTGGAAGCATGAAGAGGCAATTACCTACAAGCCACTCGAAAAAGTTCTTCTCACCTGTGTACCATTGAGAATTTTAAAAGTTCATCCATCCCTTACTCAAAATTTTCTTTGCCTACATGCCACTTTCGTTAGTCGGGACTAACACCGTTCGGCACCCTCCTGCGGGGCCCACATGTCAGCCTCTCCTGCCTCCTTCAACCTCTCTCCTCTGTTTGTCTTCCCGCTGGCGAGCACTGACAAGGCAGCACGCACGCACACAGCAGCAGCAGCTCGCACGCACGCAGGGAGCAGCTGCCGCACGCACGCAGCAGGAGCAGCCGCACGCACGCAGCAGCAGCCACATTCGCACGCACGCACGCAGCAGCAGCTCGCAGCCTCGCGCGCACACAAGCAGCAGCTCACCAGGCCGCTCGAGCGCCTGCAGCAGCCGCCCGCAAGGCCGCACACACGCAGCGGCGGCGGCACCCCCACTGCAAGACCATGCGCTCATCGCCAACAAAGGGTCCGGCGCCGACGGCAATGGCATCGCCTCCACCGAGCCCACGCTATGGCTTCGCCATGTTGAGTTGTGATCCAATTTCATCACAAGTCAAAGACCCATTAAGCCCAGGTCGCTACCGGGGGTGTCCACCTAGTGTTCTATTTTATTCCTGTAAGCCGCCGTGACGGCGTTGTAACCTTGACTCCTCCACAATAGTTAAGTTCTTGCTGGCTGGCGCCCGTGGTTTTCCCGCAAGGGTTTTCCACGTTAAAATTGTGTCTCGTGTTCGATCTTGTTTTCGCATTATTTGCTAACAAATGGTATCAGAGCCAGTTACGAGATCGATTGTTGAAGAAAAAAATTAGGGTTTTCCCCTGTTCATCGCGCCGCCGCCGCCGCTCTGTGATCCGTTCCCATTCCTGCCGTCGTTGTCGTCGCCGCCTGCTGCTCCGTTCTCTTGTGCAGCAGTTCAACGCGCGTCCACTGTACACCTCTGCACCGGTGTGTTCCCGTCGGTCAAGAGATCGATCTGCTCCTTGGTTTCGTCGATACCGAGTCGAACTGACAATTCCGTTCCGTCTCGTGGTCGAAGTCAGGCGAGTAAAAAGCTGGTGTTCTGGTCCGCTGCTGCTACGATCTGGTGGTTCTGTTGCCCGCACGCCCATCGATCAAAAGCAGAGCGTCAGTTCTGTCTGCGGAGGTTGCTAGTGAAAATCAATCCGGCGACTTTGCTAAGTCCACACGTGAAGTCTACCAGAGATTTATGAGCCTTTTGCTAATCACGTAATTGTACACAGGCTGCAGGTTTTGCTAGGGTTACACAGTAACGTACCTAGATTTATTACTGCAGATTATTCTCTCTTGGTTATTACTTTCCAATGGCTTCTATGAAGTATGATCTACCGCTACTGGATTATAGCACGAGGTTCGCGTTGTGGCAAGTCAAGATGAGGGTTGTTCTGGCGCAATCCAATGATCTGGATGAGGTGCTGGATGGTTTCGGCAATAAGAAGGAGGCATGGTCCGATGAGGAGAAGCGCAAGGACCGTAAGGCTCTATCCCTAATTCAGCTTCATCTTTCTAATGATATCTTGTAACAGTGTCTGCAGGAAAAGAGTGCTGCCGAACTTTGGCTCAAACTAGAATCGATCTGTATGTCCAAGGATCTAACCAGTAAGATGCATATGAATATGAAGTTGTTCACGCTCAAGATGCAGGAGGGTGGTTTAGTGTTGAACCATATATCTGTTTTCAAGGAGATCGTTGCCGACCTAGTGTCAATGGAGGTTAAGTATGAGGATGAAGATTTAGGCCTCTTACTGTTATGTTCTCTGCCAAATTCATATGCTAATTTTCATGACACCATACTTTTGAGCCGTGATGAACTAACCCTAGTGGATGTTTATGAGGCACTCCAATCCAGGGAGAAGATGAAAGGCATGGTGCACAATGATGGGTCCTCGTCCTCCAAGGGCGATGCACTCCATGTTAGAGGCAGACCTGAGCAGAGACACTCCAATGATGGCAACGAGCGTGATAAAAGTAGAGGCCGCTCCAAGTCCAGACAACCCACCACTAAGAAGTTCTGGAAGTATTGCAAGAAGAAAACTTATTTTATTGAGGATTGCTTTAAGCTTCAGAATAAGGAGAAGAGGATGAATAATCCTGATGGTAAGGCATCTGTTGTCTCTGCTGGTGAGGGTTCTGATTCTGGAGATTGTCTGGCTATTGCTGCTTGTGTTTCTGGTTGTGATGAATGGATTCTGGATTCTGCATGTTCATTTCATATCTGCACTAATAGAGATTGGTTTAGTTCTTATAAACCTGTACAGAAGGGAGATGTTGTGCGTATGGATGATGATAATCCGTGTCAGATTGTGGGCATTGGCTCTGTTCAGATCAAGGCTCATGATGGGATGATTCGCACTCTGGAGAATATGAGGTTCATACCAACTATGACCAGAAATCTTATTTCGATCAGCACACTTGATGAAAGAGGTTTCAAATACTCCGGTTGTGATGGAGTTTTAAAGGTATCAAAGGGTTTTCTAGTTTGGCTTATTGGTGATAAGAATTCTGCAAATTTATATGTCCTTCGAGGTAGAACTTTGCATGGTGGTTCTGTTTCCGCTGCTACTGCTGACACTAATGCAGAGACTGACCTTTGGCATATGCGTCTTGGACACATGAGTGAACTTGGCATGGCAGAATTGATGAAGAGAGACCTCCTCCCTGACTGTACTCTGAGTGGCAGGAAGTTCTGCGAGCATTGTGTTTTTGGGAAGCATAAGAGGGTAAAATTCAATACCTCTGTTCACACCACCAAAGGTACTCTTGATTATGTACATGCTGATGTTTGGGGTCCTTCCCGTAAGCCTTCTCTTGGTGGTGCTCGTTACATGCTTACCATTATTGATGATTACTCCAGATGAGTATGGCCTTACCTTATGAAAAATAAAGATGATACCTTTGCTGCATTTAAAGAGTGGAAGACCATGATAGAAAGGCAAACTGAGAAAAAGGTAAAAGTGCTTCGTACTGATAATGGTGGAGAATTCTGTTTGGATGTTTTTGATGATTATTGAAGGCAAGAAGGCATTGTTAGGCATCACACCATCCCGTACACACCTCAGCAGAATGGTGTGGCTGAACGCATAAACAGAACCATCATCTTGAAGGCCCGTTGTATGCTGTCCAACACCAAGATGAATAAGCGTTTTTGGGCAGAGGCTGCGAACACTGCTTGTTACTTGATAAACAGGTCGCCTTCTATTCCACTCAATAAGAAAACACCCATTGAGGTATGGTCTGGTACACCTGCAGATTATTCACAATTGAAAGTTTTTGGCTGCACTGCTTATGCTCATGTTGACAATGGTAAATTAGAGCCTAAGAACTATTAAATGTCTATTTCTTGGTTATGGTTCGGGAGTTAAAGGATATAAATTATGGAATTCCGAAACAGCAAAGACTTTCATGAGCAGGAGTGTTGTTTTCAATGAATCTGTGATGTTTACTGATAAATTGTCCTCAGATCGTGTTCCAGAAAATTCAGCAAGAGAATTGTAGCATGTTAGTGTGCGGGTTGAGCATGTTATTGATGAGGAACAAGTGCAGGTGGAGACAGTGATTGATGTTGTTGATGATGAAGCTCATAGTGATGATGTTCAGCAATCACCTCATGTTTTGCAGCTAGAGGAGGATGTTCCTATTGCTCATCGCAGGCAAAAGAGGGGTTGTGGACCTAAACCCCGTTTTATTGATGAATGTAATATGACTTATTATGCTTTGGGTTATGCTGAAAAGGTTGATAGCACTTATGAGCCAGCAACATACAAGGAAGCTATTGATTGTGGTGATCGTGAGAAATGGATTTCAGCTATGCAGGAGGAGATGCAATCTCTTGAGAAGAATTGTACTTGGGAGGTTGTTCCATTGCCAAAGGGGAAAAAGACTGTCAGTTGCAAATGGCTTTACAAGGGGAAGGAGGGTTTTGTCTCCTAGTGAGTCTCCTAGATTCAAGTCAAGGTTAGTAGCAAAAGGGTACAATTAAATTCCTGGTGTTGATTATAATGAGGTATTCTCTCCCGTTGTGAAGCATAGCTCTATTCGCACTTTCCTCAGTATTGTTGCATCACATGATCTTGAGCTTGAGCAGTTAGATGTGAAGACTGCATTTTTGCACGGTGAGCTTGAGGAGGAGATATACATGGACCAACCTGAGGGGTTCATAGTACCAGGCAAGGAGAATTATGTGTGCAAGCTGAAAAGGTCCTTGTATGGTTTGAAGCAATCTCCCCGTCAGTGGTATAAAAGGTTTGATTCATTTATGTTTGTCACATGGCTTTAAAAGGTCTCAATATGATAGTTGTGTTTACATGAAGACTGTTAATGGATCACCTATATACTTGCTGTTATATGTTGATGACATGTTGATTGCTGCCAAGAGCGGCAGACAGATTACTGCGCTGAAGAAATTGTTGAGCAACGAGTTTGATATGAAGGACCATGGTGTTGCTAAGAAAATTCTAGGTATGGAAATTACTAGAGACCGTTCTGCTGGTTTGTTTTTTCTTAGTCAGCACAGTTACATTGAGAAGGTTCTTCAACGTTTCAACATGCATGATGCTAAGCCTGTTAGTACTCCTATTGCACCACATTTTAAGTTGTCATCTAAGCAGTGTGCTAGTTCAGCTGAAGATATTGAATACATGTCAAGAGTTCCGTATTTTAGTGCTGTTGGTTCTCTGATGTATGCTATGGTTTGTTCTCGTCCAGATTTATCATATGCTATGAGTTTGGTTAGTAGATACATGGGTAATCCTGGTAAAGAACACTGGAAGGCTGTTCAGTGGATTTTCAGGTACCTCAGAAGCACATCAGATGTTTGTCTGAAGTTTGGTAGGACAGATAAGGGGCTAATTGGATATGTTGATTCAGATTATGTTGGTGATTTCGACAAGCGCAGGTTGCTCACAGGTTATGTCTTTACTGTTAGCAGTTGTGCTGTGAGTTGGAAGGCTACTTTGCAGTCTGTTGTTCCTTTGTCTACTACTGAGGCTGAGTACATGGCTATTTGTGAAGCATGCAAAGAGTTGATTTGGCTGAAGGGTTTGTTTGCTGAGCTCTGTGGAGTTAAATCTTGTGTTAACCTGTTTTCTGATAGTCAAAGTGCAATATTTCTCACTAAAGATCAGATGTTTCATGAGAGGACTAAGCGCATTGACATCAAGTATAACTTTGTCCGTGATGAGATTGAGAAGGGCAAGTTAAAGGTACGCAAGATTAGCACTCATGATAATCCTGCTGATATGTTGACAAAGCCTGTCCCTGTTGCTAAGCTTGAGCTGTGCTCAAGCTTAGTTGGTTTGATGGATTAGCCCAAGAGGTTATTTGGCGCCAGAAGTATTTTCTTTGTTATTTCAAGATGAACGAGTTGATTATGCTACAAGATGAAATTTGTCTCAAAGTGGAGTTTGTTGAGTTGTGATCCAATTTTGTCACAAGTCAAAGGCCCATTAAGCCTAGGTCGCTACTGGGGGTGTCTACCTAGTGTTCTATTTTATTCTTGTAAGCCGCCGTGACGGCGTTGTAACCTTGACTCCTCCACAATAGTGAAGTTCTTGCTGGCTGGCGCCCGTGGTTTTTCCCGCAAGGGTTTTCCACGTTAAAATCGTGTCTCGTGTTCGATTTTGTTTTCGCGTTATTTGCTAACACGCCATACGTTAGCAGCGGCTGGACATGGATGCAGGTCGGAGGGTGAGCAACAGCGTGACGGCAAGGGCCCACAGCCACGGGCGGCGGCCTAGCGCGAGCGGCGGCCGGCCAAGCGGCACCCAGGCACGGGCAGCCAAGCACGGTGGGAAGAGAGAGAAACGAGAAGAAGAGGAAAGAGGCTGATATGTGGGGCCCTCGAGAGGAAGGATTAACGGTGTTATCTAAAAGTGACGGAAGTGGCATGTAGGTAAAAGAAACTTTAAGTAAGGGTATGGAGAAACATTTAAAATTTTCAATGGCACTTAGGTAACGTGAACTTTTAATAATGGCTTGTAGGTAATTGCCTCAAGCATGAACTAGGCCGCATAGAGCTGGTGGCCAGAACACCGGAGGCGAGTTGTGTTGGGTTCAAATCGCGTGATTCGTCGATTTCCCGTCCAAAAAGCATTAGCTTCTTCGACATGGCTCTAGCGGCGTCCTCTCTGTACCGTCTTTGTTGTTCTCCTGTGGCTGCTTTGGATCTGAAATAAGTCAACGGTGTGGAGCTGATTGGTTAAGCAAATTAGCGTGCGACGGCGAAGGCTGGCTGGGCAGCGGCGCAGCACGGAGACGAGAGACGCAAGAGCGCTCGGTCTGTTCGGTCTAAACCGAAAAACCGACCCGATAGTTCAGGGACCGAACTGTCGGTTCTTCGGTGTTCGATACTATTTCGGTTTCCGATCTCCAAAAACCGAAATTTAAAAGCCCGAGAAAGCGACCCGAATAAACAAAAAAACCGAATGCCCCCCTACCTATGGGTTACAAGTCGGTTTGATCTCATCCCAGTTGGGTATGAGGTAGCCGATCTTCCAAGATCATCGGGGTTTCTTGATGTCGTTCGACCAGAGTCCTAAGTTATCCGCCATCTCCTCAGCCCGTGGAGCCCCGGCCTGCAGGTCAGTTATGGGCCCAAGACCGGCTTGTCAGAGCAGGTCGTATTGCACCCTGGGGTATCCATATCCGTCAACCCTCTAACCTATAAAATCAGGTATTCCAGTCCCCAACCTTTCCTAAAACCGGACAACCCCTTTCCTAAAACCGGAGAACCCCCCCCCCACCCCCACACACACCAAGTGGTCTGTCTTTTTGTCTTTTTTTTACTTATTTCGACCAAATCTTTGAAAATCAAAGTAAATTACAGAAAAGTCATAAAAATGGAGAGTCAAATTTTCTTGGATTCCACATGAGCGTCATAAAAATGGAAAGTCAAATTTTCTTGGATTCCACGTGAGCAGATATACAGAGTGAACATATGATATGCTCTAGTACAATTTTTTTGTTGTAGATTTTGATCTATTATTCCTGTAATTAAATAAAATAATTCATAAACACCGGTTTCTATGGTCCAATTGTGGTGAAACTTTTATCACGACTTAATTATTTAGGGTTTATGCTTGTTAAATTTAAATAAATCTATAACTTTGCTCATGATCCAATGTGTACGAAATTTTTTACTACCGTTCAAGCATACAATAATTAGGTCACCATAAAAATTTCATCGCCATTAGACCATAGGAACTGTTATTATGAATTATTCCATTTAATTATAGAAAAGAATAGATCAAAATCTACAACAAAAGTTTTGTTCTAGAGTATTATATAGTTTATAGTCACTTTTTAGATCTACTCTTGTGGAGTCCAAGAAAATTTGACTTTTCATTGTTTGATTTTTCTGTGATTTTCTATGTTTTTTCAAAGATTTAAGCCAAAATAAATAAAGACAGAGAAAAAAGACAAAACCACCATCCTAAACCACTTGGGTTTATTTGTCTGGTTTTGAAAAGGTTAGGGTGTGAAATATCCGTTTTATAGGTTGTGGGGTTAAGCAGTCGAGTGCCGATAGGTGAGAGGGTTATGTATACTTTTTCATGCAAGATTATTTTTTGATAATACTTGAAATACATATTTT